>JBAKBP010004029.1:0-89168 GCA_037953745.1 Lithodes maja
TACCATTAAACACATCATAGAAGACTGCATTTCACACAACCAACACAATCTACACTCAATGAGAGCTCTGTGGGAAAGCCTGATCATGGCCATGGCCTTCCTCAGGGACTCGGGGCTGTTCGGCCAGGCAGCTTAGGGAACAACAACAACAACAACAACTCGTACAGGATTAATAGCTTTAACCAAAATGGTCACATTCCTTAATGGTCTAAGTGGCCATAGCCAAAATGGCTACACTATATTCCTTCTGTACTTTCTCCATGCTCGATGAGATACATGATATTTTGATATATGTGGCACAGCCCTTGTATCCAACACAATACCCTGCGTGCAACCCCGCTCGAACCCCGCACAACGTTGCTTGCAACTTTAATTATTATTATTATTATTAAGTACCTCCGGATATGAGGCACATCCCTCCCGGAGGACTACTTGTATCTTCCTTCTGAATATTATTTTGCTACTAAACATAATTGAATTTTGATCTTTGCATGCATACAGTTTTCTTCCTTACTTATTAATATGTTGTGTCAGGTCCGATGAAACGATACTGCTGATATCTGTAGACTTGCGTTGAAAGTCAAACTTACCCTTTTAAGAAATTTTGTATTGCTATTATTTTAACTTTTATTACTATTATTACTTTCATTATTATTATTATTATTATTATTATTATTATTATTATTATTAATAATATTGTCTTCATACTGCCATATTTGTCTTCAGTACTATTGCTGGCCTTAAATAACTTATTTATACTGTATGTAGTATGTCCCCCCCTTCCCAACACATACACACACACACACTTCCCCTCTGACACACACCTCCTCCCTGAAGTACCTTACCACCTCCCCCCCCCCCCCCCCCTACTCCTCCTCCTCTCCCTCCAATTCCTCTACCTTCTACAACCCCCCTCCCTCTCTCCCATAACCACACACCCTACTAAATATTATATTACTATGGGCATGTAAACTTCTCCACTGGTCATATTCCGCTAACTATCCCCTCAATAACCATTATTGTAATGAGAATTTGAACCATGTCACTCATGATTGTAATATATTTGTAGTACTATAATTGCATTATAACTTGGTAGTTGGTAATATTAGTCACATTATGTATATAACTGTTGTATTCAGCTAAATATGATCTCAATAACCGTTGATGTAATGAAGAATGTGAAGTGTCCCTCATATGATTGTAATATATTAGTGGTACTATTATTGCATAATAATGTATGTAGTTGGAAATATTAGTCACATCATGTATGTAATAATTGTATTCAGCTAACTATGATCTCAATAACCATTGATGTAATGAAAAATAAAATACCACAGGAACGAAAATCCTGAGAGCGAAACCCCCACCCTAACGAGCCACAGGAACGAAAATCCTGAGAGCGAAAACCCCACCCCCAACGAGATCCCCGGTCCCATTTCCATCCCCGATTTAGTCTCTCTCTCTCTCTCTCTCCAAATTAATTCCACATATTATACGTCTCTCAATCACAGTCTTCTAATATACAAACCACAATACTTTACTCACTGACATTCTTGATGTACCACCTAAGTATGTATTTAATTATGTAACCACCATACAGGCTATAATACTTGCATTGTGTAGGTTCGAGGCGATCTAAAAGATACCTTAGCTTCCATTTCACACCAAATCAGATCGTGATTACGTCAGCCCTGTATTTAGTTATATAACAATCATAGTCCCCCCCCCAATTCTAGCAATTCTATGTCTCTAACCTCCCGTTGTTTTATCCACTAACTATATATATTCCCAACCTTCCTAATTATACCACCTCCATTTCACTAGACAAAATACCTAGGAGTAATTCAGAGATTAATTATGAAATTACACTAGACAGCCCCATAACTCACTGAGATCCACATTGCTATTTTATTGATGTACCAACTCCCTAATGTTAACATAATTTAGGGAACTTGTAAAAAGGGAAGACACCTATCTTCGTTCCCCCATTTTTTAGCAGTTAGCTATACATAACCTCACGTTGCATTGTTCGTCTGTCAATTTGTGTCCCTTGCCAGTTCTTGTATTGATTTATGCCTGTTGATTTAGATAAGTTAATTACGAGTTATGTAACAACCTTTAACCAAGACTCTATACACCCGATAACCCTATGCCAGTTATTGTATTGATTTAGGCCTGTTAATTCGGATAAACTCACTATGACCAATCTGCAGACGATTATCAGGAGAGATGCAGGAAAGCTACCTCGTATCTCTCTCTCCATGACGAGTATAGATATATGTACCCCCGCGCTCAGTTGCCCCTTGTCTTGTTCTTCTAGTAACTAAGTATATATATAATATTAACCGGAGTATGCCCACCGATATTGATACGATAGCGGCACTGTCCTAGTGTCGTATTGTGCCACATGCATACCAACCCGGTTTCATCATCTTATTAGGACGACGGCTATAATGTCGTCATTCATGCATGTATTCAATCCTTAGGTTAATTATCTTTTATCCGCCATTGTGGTCCTCTCTTCCATTTACTTTTCCACAATTGTTATACGTCTTCCAATCACCTCCTCCGTATCCACAATCCACACTACTCTGTTTTGCTTCGAGACCCTATGCTCAGTGGTAACCTGTTTTGGGTCATCCTGTCCTCTTATCCTTCACGCCCCGCTGCACACACCACCCTACCTGTTCGATCGTAGGGAAATGCCACCCATATGTCCAGCGCATTAAGGGTCACTGCCTAGGTCACGAGTGGCGCGGCGCCTAGCCTCAAACCACCCCCTTTACAATTCACAACCCTCCCCCTGTAAAGACGCCATAAGAACGTTATAACATGCCGACTCAGTTCGTTCACTAACCTCAACAAATGGAAGGTAAGGACCTATCCTTGTAACCCCCCTTAACTATCCTCTAACTCCCTAGCCCCACTCACAACCTGAACCAGAACAATAGCCGGCGCGAGACTAGGACGACCCCCTCTCGTCCCCCCTTAAAAATTTAAATTTCCCCATGACTTGCATTTTCACAAAACCACTACCGGTATTCTTAACACCCACGAGTGATCCTCGTACATGAAAACTAGATGTAGTGATCAACCCTAACTAGGAAGATACCTCCTGACAACCTGAACTCATATCTCAAACTAATTAACGTAAGAACTCTCGATAACCATATTCAGGGAGCGGCCTGCCCCCCCGACCCCACGGGGACCCCACCGACCCCCGCGGAGAATTACCCTGACCCGCAAGCCAGCAAATTCTTGCCAGACAACAGGTGAGTTTCCAACAGGTTATGACCTACAAATCTAAATACCTATCCAAATACCATCCTATCCCATCCTTAACCAAAACCAAAATCTTCCTTATCCCATCCTAGATTACGAATAGCATGTCAGCTAGACCAGAAAATGATGTTTAGGTGAATTGATGAATAATACCTCCCAGCCTATTCACGTAAGGCGCCAGCAAAGTAGTCCCTAAAAAACCTTCACCAAATCCGCCTAAATAACTCTACTAGTACCTCATACTAGAGTTAAGATATCCACGATCATAAATCAGATCACAAGTTACTTACCGCCACATTAACCCGTGGAGCCCCGGCTAGTTTTGTAATGTTTGTCACCAGAACCGGCCGGTTTTCAAAAAATGGTTTTATTCCAGAAACAATAGCGAATGGGTTAGGAATGAAGGAAAAACCACGAAAAACCGCTCAAAAAGCTTAAAGAATGGTCCTACAGAGCCCCGAAAACGTATTTTACAAGAGTAAAAAATTGAAGGCAATTACCCCAAAAAACCAGGTTATTGCGTGCTCACGCGCACGCACGTGGACTTTGAGAGTTTCAACCATCGGCACGGTTGCGTGGGATACGTACACAGTTCCCATACAAATCTGAGCCCTCTTGAGTGGCTACACCTGAGGTTACGGTCGGCGCAATTAGGGTGACGCGCCAGGCGCGTCTCTGGGGCTGTGCGTTACCATACATCGCCGACGCGTCAGACGCATCGCTGGGGCTGTACGGGTTAAAGACCCCTCCCTAACCCCTAAGTTCACCAGAATAAATTAACTACTTTCATAGCACTGACATCCAATACTTCTAGAACATTCCTGAAGCTTCCTTGACCTGCCTATAAATAAGGCACAGAGACAACAGTCGGGCAGTTGAATATTAGAGCCCAAAGCAACGGCTGGCCACACTGCGTTGGCGTCTAGTCTTCCCTCCCCTCCTCAAGATTCACGATAGTTCGGTGTTCCGTAATCTGTGCAACTCTGTGAGGAAGTGATTTAACCCTTTACGAATGTTTTATTGCGATCGGGACTACCGGCAGTAATATTATATTGGTAGACAACAAATTCACAAATTATTGATTGTTTCATTAACTTCTGATAGTGCACCACCCGCTACTTGAGTTACGAACGATCATAACTCATAACTGATCTAAGGCAGAAAGATCTTGTTATGTTAGAAGGGATTATGCGAGAAACTCTTGAGTGAGGACTCGGCAAGAATAACTCCTTGGCAACAATCGACTGTCTTACCCCATCAGCAATTGTTGCCAAAAAGGTGCACAACCGCCCGCAAGAAGCCCATCTGCAAAACCTTCTCTACACTACCGGATAGCTTGGACGGCCCAGAGCTACTGTTAACCCCCAACATCACTTACGCAAGATAGCCAGGAAAACTCCATCACAGTGTTACTTCACAGAGTACAAGTGTTACGGTGCTATTAACTATCACCCATCCAGTGTATTCGATTGTGTCTCAACTTTCTCTGATGTAAGGAAACAAGTGATTATGCTAGTACACATTAATATATATCAGTGAAATTTAGCTTAGGCGAACTGACTCCCCGTAATTATTCTTGCCATCAGGTTTAACCTGATTCGCCCTCACTGATATTTTCGGTCCGAAGTATCACCTAGACAAGTGAACATCCTAGACCAGTGCATCTAGTTACAGTTATCCCTTTACGTTAATTCTTGGGCAATAACCACATTACTTATACTTTCATCCTTGATTAAGAGTCATATTACCAGAGAGAGTTAACAAAGCGAAATACCTAACCTGTGTGAATCATGTACCCTACGTATCATAAAGCAATGTGATCAGAAGAATAATGCCTGAACGTTGGAAGTGGGAAGTATGTCTCTATCCAAATCCGCGATAAGTGCTGGGAGATTGTAATAAGTCCAATAACCTACCTGAGTGCTCCAACATCTATTGTTCGTGGAATCCTATTACGTACCTTCTACCTGAGTGTTATTGAGAATAAAGCTGTATTACAAACCATTTATCCGAGATTATCTATCTCTTCATATGATTGCACTAGTTTTGTAGTGTTATTATTTACAACCTGTCAATTAATAATTCATTCACTACAAGCTTGCTTCTTTTTTTTTTATGTGATACGTATATACAGACCATGTGGCAATTAAATGAGGAAACTATAATAACACATCTGAATAATGCCTACCTGATTTATAAACACAAATATGAATGTAACCAGACGACGATGCTGTTGTTTCAGTGGAATAATGGCTCTTTGAGCAGTATGTATCGCATTACCAGCGGTTGTCCCCTCACAGGATGGGGGGCGCTGCTCAATAAACTCGCCCCTCGGGGCAAAATCAATCAATCTCTCTCTCTCTCTCTCTCTCTCTCTCTCTCTCTCTCTCTCTCTCTCTCTCTCTCTCTCTCTCATCCTCTCTCTCTCTCTTAAAATTATATATTCAGTTAACAACATTTTGTATAAAGATTTATTAAAAAACTATTTTAATAACCCATATTTTAACTTCCTGTTTTAAACAGAAGACCTGGTAGACACGGTAATAGAAGACTAAATTAATTTAATAAAAGAAAAACAGGTCTGATATTAAAATGATTGTTAATCATTTATATTTATTATATCGAAATTTCGGAATTAAAAAATTAAAAGATTCATTGAAAGGCCTACAAAAGAAAAGTTTTGCTCCTTTTATAGAAAATATTCTAAACAAAAACATAATTTCACAAATAATTTAAGAATATAGTGTTTGCTTTATGGGATATATTAGAGCTAATTCTAAGAAATCAAAGATAACCGTATTAAAGATAAAGTCATGTCCACTTTAAATTATTCCTCTAAAATTTTAGATAAAATTAATGTTAATAGTCTTATTAATTCAAAGAAAGTTAAGTCCATGTTACCAGATGGTTGTAAAGATTTCAAACCATTAATAGTGTATTCATATGAACGACCTGTTGGGTCTATTATTTGTAATTATAATAAAGTTTTAGGAAATCTTTCAGATAATTATATTTTCAATAAAATAAATACGTGTGTGAGAGTCATGGATATGCCAGCTAGCAGACGTGATGCACTAGCAAAGTTCATTTATAGTCCGATATGTCACATATTAACAGGTGATGTAGAACTAGTTAAACATTTTGCAAACAACAAATTAGCGGAGCTATGTCGTAAAGGGTTTAAATTTAGAATAGGGAATAATAAAGTAACATGGGACATAATTTTAAAAGATATTGTTTTTTCAGTCAATAAATTAAAAGATAAATTGTTAAAAATTGTGTGCTGCGATGCGAGAGAGCTAGAAGCATGGTCTAAATTATTAATTAAGTTAATTAGAAATAAAAATTTCTCGCTTAAAAATGAATTTAATCTTTCAGATTTTATAGACTATAATTATAATAAGCTTAAAGCTGATTTAATAAATTTACATACACATTTTGTAATCACTACAGTAGATAAAGCCAGCAATAATTATAGCTTCACATGTAAGAAATTTTATCTTGAAAACATGAAAAAAGAATTAGGCATTAAAGGTAACATATTACGTAAAAATAGTTGTGGTAATTCTGTTTATGAAATTCAAAATAATCTGAATATTGATAACTTAATCGATGAACACACCAAAAAAATATAACATTTGATATTAAACTTTCTGATAAGAACAAATGCATTGCAAAATTATACATGTTACCTAAATTTCATAAAATACCTTATAAATATCGCTTTATTGCCGGAGCAAAATTTGCTACCACTAAAACTCTATCAGAACAAGTCGTAAATTGCTTAAAATACATTAAAAGTACTCATAAAAGATATTGTAATACCATCATGAGAGGAACTGGCATTAACTATTATTGGAGTGTTGACAATTCGTTAGAAGTTATTGATAAAATAAATACCATGCCGAAAGTTACCTCGGTACATAGCTTCGACTTTTCAACTTTGTATACCAATTTGCCTTTAGATTTAGTATATTCAGAGCTTTGCTTTATTATAGATTTGCACTTTGACAGGTTCGTTAGGGATAGTAATTATTTCATAAATGTTTATACATATTTTAATAATGCATCACTTAGCTCTACTCCCACTAGTTCTGTATATTTTGATAGAACTAAACTTAAAGATTAAATTCCTCCTTTTCAATACTTATGTTAGATTCGGGCCTTACATTTTCAAACAAATATTAGGAATTCCTATGGGTGGAAATGCTAGCCCTTTAATTGCAGATTAATCTTGCTTGCTTTAGAATTTAAATATATAAAAGACTTAGTTGACAGTAGCAAGAAAAATAAAATCCCAGAAAAATTAGCACTTGCTAAATTGCTAAGTAATAATAGTAGATATATTGATGATATTCTCGTTTGCAATTTGTTAAATTTTAATCAAGTTGCTAAACTTATTTACCCTAATTCTATTCCCCTCACACAATGTAACGTAAATTATAAAGTTGAAAATTTTCTTGATATAAATATAGAGATTGTTAATGAACAGTGCACACTTAAAGTATATCACAAAATTGATGATTTTAATTTTAACGTAATAAACTTTCCTTTCCCTAGTAGTAATATCGATAGTAAAATAACTTATAATTGTTTTTATTCCCAGTTAATAAGATTTTGTAAAATTTGCACTAAAGTAGATGACTTTTGGGCTAGAGCTAGGTTACTATACAGACTCTTAGTAGACAGAGGTTTTGAGGCAAGCAAATTGTTCCATAAATTTAATCTTTTTAGGGTCAATTATTGTGACTGTATTCTAAAATTTGACATCAATAATTTTAATCAAGCATTTTTAACTTGAAGTTTCTTGTATAACCTCTGCTTACTTTGTCTGTATTTATTGTTTATCTTTATCTTTTTCTTTTTCTTTTTCTTTTATTAATATTAATATTGATGATTTTTTTAAATTGATTATTCTTGTTAAAAAAGTACTCTTTGTTTAAATCTGTTGTTACTTCATATTTTGCAATTATTTGTCTTTATATTATATGTATTCATTGTCGATAGTATCAATTGCTTGCTTTTGCGATTTCCTTAGTTTATTTATGCGATAAATGTAGGTTATTTGTAGGGTAGTTATTGATAGGGGTCACTTGAGGCATGCTATGCTTACAGGTACCTACCCGATAGCACTATCGTTAGTGAGTGCTGTTCTGTATTTTATATATTATTTTGTAATAATATAGATATTTTATCAATATTTGTATTTTGTAGCCTACTATTGTTAATGTCATGTTGCAAATTTGATTTTAAATGAATATTTTGACATTTAACATGTAGTTTCTTTATTCATTCAGAGTTTAGTAAAATTTACCAGAACGTCCCGGACTTCCCAAATTTGACTAATTCCTTGAACGTGACGATAGTGCGTTGTTATGTGTGCGATTAGTTTGCTTGGGAAACAGATTAACTTGCTCATGTAGTAGTGTACACCCTATGTGGTGGATTGTGTTCTTTTATTTCATAGATTTCATTTTAGTAAGCGTTGTTTCCACATAGCGATTTTGATAATTTAATTTGACTTTATATTGTCCTTGTCCCAATTTTGGTTTGTTTAGTTTGCAAGTTTTACATTTTAATTCTCCCGAACCTTTTCTAAACATTATAAAAACAATATAGTAATCTAATAGTACCTTGAGGAAAATGAAAGTGTCTCGCCTACATAAAGCGTTAAGCAATAACAGAGCCCTTACAATCATCCATCACATGATATTATTCAGCAATCGTTTGTACTATTCGTTTCAGTGGTGGTTGATATAATATATATTATATGGGCAATAGTGACAATCCATATTCTTACCAGGGCCCATAAAGGTGTCACCTTAACTTTTCTTACATACTGAACTGGGATGGTCTCGTTCAACCAATGTAATCATTTGAATGTCCTCGATACGCTCCTGTGATTAATTTCAAACCATTTATAACGTGCCTCGAGACTATTATCCGTAGCTATTGACCACTAGCAAATGCTATGTTTTAAACAAGCTGAACATCGTCTGGCAATAGTTGATATATTGGATTAGGTACCATGTTATTTTCTACTAACTCTTACGCAATAAATTATTGACCAGTATATTTTCATTTTACACTTCATACGTCTATAATTGTGTTTTGGTTAACGTTGGTTTGTCGACTTTATTCAGCTTAGGAACAATTAACTCACGTAAGCAAATGAATATAAAGTCTGTTGAATGTATACGTAATTTTTTTGGTGCAGTGACAAGTTTTGTATGTGATTGTGGTTAGAGACAGACAACTTTATTTAGCTTTGATGTTAAATTTTCCGTTGTGAAGGGCTTACTCATCATTACGTCTGAAGATACTCACATTTGACAACTACTCTCCAACAAAACAACCATTACAAACTACATGCATTTATCACTTTTCACAGCATCTTACCAATCCGAATTGAGCCATCGTCATAAAGTACACATTCTACAATGCTTGGGGTTTTTTTTCGTAGTAAAATTATATCTGAAAGGTATATATGAGTAAGTGAAATCGTACTATTTAAACCTCTGTACATTCACACAAGCACACACACACACACTTGCCAACGAAACCAAGGTTTAATCCTAAAAGTTACGTATTTGTGTGTATGTTAAACCTCCGTACACTCACACACACACACACACACTCACACAGGCACACACACACACACTTGCCAACCAAGTCAATAGCTGCATTTTGTGTTACCACCACTGATAAGCCATTGGGCTTTTGGCAGAAAATGCCAAAAATTGTCAGTGATATCCGAGACATGTTTACATACAGTGTTCTCATCGTCCAGCATATTACTGCTTCATATTCATCAGCCAACTTAAAATAGCCCTATATAATATTTAATTATCACTAGAACAATACACTATACCATGTAGAAAGTCTTCTGGAGAAATAGGGCAAATTTTAAAAAAAAAATGCAAGATAAACTAAAGCACAAAATGTATGCTAGAATAGCATTGAGAAATCGCTAGATAATCAACAGACACTAAAAACTTGTATGTCACTAGAAAACATATGCTGAAGTATCTAGAATAATCTTTAACAATCGAAACATCTCTCCAATTCCTTAAAATAGGGAAACTAATTTGAATATCGCTAGAATTCATCACATCTTGATGTCGCTAGATGGAAGTGATGGAAGTGATTCGCTGGATTTAGCGGTAGCAGCTACATTGGCAACATCGTACCAAGAACCTTCATTCCGTTATAATGAACAAGGTCAGATTTCGAAACTATTACAATTATTTCAAAGTTCAGAGATTATTAGATTGGTTTGGAAGTCGAAGTACACAATTTCAGTTCCATTAGTTTAACAAACATTTACATAATAAATTATAATATGCTACTTAGAGGGTTTAATAAAGAAGCATTACTTTCCCGATATCGTATAAGCGTACGCAAGCTGTTGTTCTTTTCGTTTGTTTTAAGAACGTCAACAAACGCTTCGTATATTTGGGTTTGGTGAACCTTTTGGGGTTCTTAGTTATTCATTAGAACATATTTATATTTTGCACACTCTTATAAGTATAAACACTTACTTGTTAAAGAGGAAATACACAAAAGCCCAATTTCGAATGATCGTAAATATCTTTACTTTGGCGTATGTTTGGGCTAATTTAAGACTACATTTAGATAGATCGAATTTTTTAACACTCGCCAATGAAATATGATGACTTGCTTACAGATATATACTTAAAGCCCGAATCGGCTTGACTTTAACCCAGTTGTTCACTTCCTCAAGCCTGTGGAGGAGCAGGGTTGAGTTGGCTTGATATTGGACACCCTTTTATGGCATTTGGGTGTGAAATACGACACCATTTCCAGTCTATCGGAGATAATGATGGTAAAGGAAAATGAGGCTAATAATGTTTACTCTTACCAGTTACGTATGACAGTATGTGTATATTTCCTATTTGCAGCTCTTTCAGATTTGCATTTCTTTGAAATTTCCATTTAATTTAGTACATATTATTAATCAATGATACATATTATTTACAATGAAGACTCTTACTGCAGTATGCATTGTCTTGAACTGTCCTATCCTGTAACAACTACGACAGTGCAATGTTGTTTACCTTAGAAGTAAGGACACAAATAAATATAAAACAAAAATAAATAGATAAGAATAGAATAGTTGAACACAATTATCCTCGTGGAATGTTGGTATATATTACTTACGTAAGAGTATCTTGGCCTCCATGTTGGCGTTACGGAGTCAGGGGTGAGATTGGGTACAAACACACTCCTCTCCTTTATATAGTGCCCGCCCAACCCGACCCTCAGCTTCCAGTTTATATAATCGTTACTTCGTCTTGTTATTCAACTGATTTAATACAAACTACTTTTTAGTCAATCGCAACAATTGTCTTCCCAGTTCCACATTATATGGAAGAACAAACTTTTTATAAGAGACATTACAGTCATAAACCATAATACTGTAGCTACTCAACAAATTGATTTATTGAATTAGTATCGCCTTTAATGGTTCAAAATTCATCTGACTGTGTTATGCCCTGTTTTTCTACAGGTTTAACTTGGGTAATGTGAGTTCTAATTGACTGGGTATATAAGGCTGCATGCACAATACAAGATATGAGGAATAGAGAACACAAAGAAACACATGGTAGCAAGTTACACGATCACGTTTATTGATGTACCACTGCAGAATACTTGTGTAAGACAATATAATAGAATTGAACAACACTAGCATAAGTGGATCTGGATGGAGCCTAGTCTCCCACTTCCAACGTTCAGGTATTAATCTTCTGATCACTGGCTTTGATTCCACAGGTTTATATACCGAAGACCATCAATGTTACTTATAGATTCATATTCACTGTTAGATTTATTACTGGTAGCTCTGGTGCACAAGTAGTAGTTCACAGACTAGATTAGACACGCGTATTTTAGAGCACGGGAATTCTAGTAACCTCAGGGGGTACTGATCTAAGTTTTATATTCTTGTCTCAGAAATACATAGAACGCAAATCAGTGGGCGAACCTTCAGATATCACTAGGGTTTCCTTCTAGGTAATAATATCTGGGCATATGGTTGATTACGAGAGTTCGTATCGCCTGTTAAATAATGAACACTGATACGCTTAGCACTTCCTAATTGAATGGTTATATGAATTATACTGGGGCAAAGAGATAGCCACTTCGTAGAAATATTAATTAGTGAATCTCTAAACAGCACAGTAATATGTAGTACTGCTAAAGGGAATCTTGGGTAGTGTCTGATGGGTCTGGTCCTGGTTATCTTGCGTCCATGATGTTGGGGGCTAACGACTGGTTCCGCGGCCGTCCAGGGGGCCCATATGTGTGAAGTTCTCAAATACGTGGGCAGGTCCTTCTGTCCAAATCTGCCACGGAGTCTGCCGGCTCTGGAATCTCACTCCTGAACAACACAAGGGCAGAGCTAGAAGTTAACTGCAGGGTAGTGACCCCTGGTTGGTGTCTAGCTTTCAACTGATTTGACTGGGGGCGGGAGCTAGATTTATAGGCTCGGTTCTGGACCCTGTAGACAGTAGGGATCTCGAGTCTTATGGACTTATTTGAGCTCTCAATAGATATGGGGACTAGGTAAGATGGTATTTACTGTTGTGGCACATGGCTATAGGAAGCCTTTATATTTTCATATAACTGAGCCTTAGTAAGAGGTACTATTTTGGCTATACTGGAAGTATTTAGGGGAGAGAGACTGGATCTACTTTGCGAGGAAGATGGGGACAGCTGTGATAGGAGCGTCTCTCTAGATCAGTGGTTCTTAACCGGGGGTGCTCGCACCCCCTAGGGGTGCGAGAATGCTTCCTAGGGGGTGCGAGGATACCCTGGGGGAAATTTAAAAATTTTCGGGGATAATGGTCGGGTAACAGAAAAAAGTGAAAAATTCTGGAAATCAAGAATTCATTGTGTTAATTGGCATTAGGGATAATGCTAATTAAGCCTTATAGCTGTAAAGTAAACCAATTATTATTATAAAAATTATTTAATATATATATAATAATTTTTTTTTTATTTATTATTTGTATTTTATGTAGTTATAATTTATTTTTTTAAGTAATAAAGTTAAGTTAAACGAATAACAATACACAATAAAAACTTGGGAAGCTAACATGATTTTGACAGGTATGCTTCAGAACACAGTTACTCAGAAAACATTGATCACAACGTGTCTAGTACGTGTCACTCACTGCATAAGCCTGCTTCTGCTTCACACTGTTAGTTTCTCTTCAGTCATCAGCCGAGGTAGACCTAAGAAGGTATGTATGTGTACTGCCTCGTGCTGTATATTTAGTAGTAATACGCTTTTCTCATAATTAGAATGCCATGCTATAATAATTAATAAGCTCTCAGTGTTCATAGTTTATATACATTTTTTTGTAAAAATCAAACATGTAAAAGTTTACATGCACAATATCACACCACATTATTTCCCCATCAAAATCACATCATATTGTGTATCACAGGGGGGAGTTCGTAGGCACCAATCGAACATGGCAGTACACCCGGAGAGGCTTGGCATTTGATAAGGAGTTGCTGGAACTCCTGTTTCATTTGCCTGGCCTTTCTTGTTGATGTCCTTTTTGCCCCACATACAGAGAGTGATACCAGGGGGAGATTGTAGGTACCAATCGAACTGTTCACTTACCCATGGGGGGCCTTTCGGCTAGTCACGCCGCTAGTGACAAGGGAGATGCTGGATCTCCTGTTTCACTTGCTTGGCCCCTTCTTTCAGTTTCTCTTTGTACCTCAACTACATGAGAGTATCCAGCCATCTCTCACAAACAGTTTCTTCTACTATTCGAGGAGGTTTAGTGGCGGGGTGTCGTTGGTGCCGTCGTGCCCGGGATCTGGTCGGGGCTGCCATTTTGTGTCTGTGGCGCCTGGTTGCGTGGGGGAGGTGGGGGGTTTACTTTTGCGGGACCCTTTCGCTTCTCCTGTGCGGCTGGGCATTCTGGGCGCAGAGTGGCGGCTCCGGCTGGGTCTTGGGCGCGGGTGGCGCTTGCGGCGCTCTGTTGCTGACCTCCTCATTTATACACATTACAAGCACTATACATACCACAACTTCCACACTTTTTTTGTTTTTAAATAGATCTGGGGGGAGACACTTAGTTACAGGCAAACTTGCCTTTTGTCTCCCCCTTTCCATATAGAAAAAAAAAAAACTAGTTCTCGAAAACGCTTTCTCTCTCTATCTTCAACACTAGACATGCACACTATACTTTTCTTTTGTAGGCCTACACCAGTATTTAAATAAAAAACAAAACAAATTAAATTTTATAAAGTAATATAGTCATAACATACACTTTTATTGTAACTTCAATTTTGCTCTGTTACTTTTTGAAGTTGAGAAGACACTCATTACAGGCAGCTTTGCCTTTTGTCTCCCTCTTGCACATAAAAAACAAAAAATAACAACAAAATTCTTGTTTTCCAGGTTTATCTTCAGTATGTCCAAAAAACGAAGGTGGAATGACGACTATGTTCAGTATGGCTTCACGTGTGTTACTGAGAAGGATGGTACACAACGTCCACAGTGTATCCTATGCAGCACCATGTTCTCCAACGCAAATTTGAAGCCATCAAAGCTCGATGAACATTTTAAGAACAGACATGGTGGCAAGGATGCAGGGAATGACATTGCAACATTACGAGTCAAAAGAGCTAGGTTTGATCGTGCCGGCACTTTGCTGACACACGGATTTTCACCAACAGCGAAACCTTTACTACATGCTTCTTATCAAGTTGCATACCTGGTTGCTAAGTCAAAGAAGCCCCATACAATTGCCGAGGAATTGATCAAGCCGTGTGCCCTTGAAATGGCAAAGACTGTTCTCGGTCAGGAAGCTGCGAGGAAACTGCAACAAGTGTCTTTATCAAATGATGTAATCCGTAACCGAATCGTCGACATGAGTGATGATATCCTGGAGCAAGTTGTTGACATCAAGGCCAGTCCAGTAAAGATTAGCCTACAAGTGGATGAGTCAACAGATGTGTCAAATTGTTGTCAGCTATTGGTAGTAGTCCGGTACGTGAAGAACAATAAAGTGGAAGAAAGTTTTCTCTTCTGTCACTCACTGAAGACAACATCGAAAGCCATAGATGTGTTCAGTATGATAAAAGAATTCTTCACAAGATACCAACTTCACCTTGACAGGATTGGTTCGATATGTACTGATGGTGCACCAGCCATGCTGGGCAATCGTTCAGGGTTTGCTGCATTGATGAGAAAAGAAATTCCTGACCTGAAGATTACCCACTGCTTTCTTCATCGGCAGGCTCTTGCAGCAAAAACATTGCCCCCAGACCTGAAAAAGACTTTGGAGATTTGTGTGAAGATTGTGAATATGATTCGTGGTCGTGCTCTGAATCATCGACTGTTTCAGTCATTTTGTGAGGAAGTGGGTCAGGAACACACTGTGCTGTTGTAC
Organism: Lithodes maja; assembly: GCA_037953745.1. Lineage (NCBI taxonomy): Eukaryota > Metazoa > Arthropoda > Malacostraca > Decapoda > Lithodidae > Lithodes > Lithodes maja. The sequence continues at coordinate 15,720 of JBAKBP010004029.1, forward strand.
CATACCGAAGTGAGGTGGCTGTCACGTGGGCGTGTGCTATCTCGTATGTTTGAATTGCGAGAAGAAATTCAGCAGTTTCTCCACGGACTGGGACAAGAACTGGCTGGATATTTTGATGATCCTGAATTTGTTCAAATGCTTGCCTATTTGGCTGATGTGTTCACAGCACTCAATGAGCTCAATCGCTCACTGCAAGGAAGAGGGATGAACATTTTGATTGCAAGTGAGAAGTTGGCTACATTCAAAGACAAAATTGTTTTGTGGATTAGGCGTGTAAAGAAAGGGAACTTGGCAATTTTCCTTCCCTTGAAGAGACAGTCACAGAGGATGCTTCCCTACATCCAGATTTTGTTTCAAAAGTTGTTGAACATCTGCAGATACTGTGCACCTCATTTGATGACTACTTCTCGTGTGGAGAGCTACAACCCTGTGACGACTGGATCCGGCACCCTTTTAAGCAGAATATGGAAGATGTTGATGATGATAGCAACATCAAGGAAGATCTCATCGAACTGAGAAACAATCGTGGAATCCAAATGGAGTTACTAGTAACGAACCAAATAGTAGCATCGAAAAAGTCCCTAATTTCAAGAAAGCAAACTTCCATAAACTTAGAGCTATGTTTAAAGAAACTGACTGGAGCTTTTTAATTAACAATAACGATATAAATACATCTTGGAAGTTATTCGAAACCACTTACCTAAAAGCAGTGCAAGACTGCATACCATCGAAAATACGGCGTCCAGGCCATAATAATAAGCCCAAATGGTGGAATAAAGATATTTCAAACTGCCTGCTTGCTAAAAAATTTGCTAATGATAGATTAAAATCCTCACAAAATGACGAAGAACGGGTGAAATTTGTAGAGCTACGACGCAAAGCCAAAAAGTTAATTAAGCAAAGTAAAAAGACCTTAGAGTTACATATTGCGAATCAAAGTAAAACAAACCCGAAAGAATTCTATAGTTATATCAGAAAGAAAAAAGTAGTTACTTCAACTGTTGGACCGTTAGTCGATGAAAAAGGAGAATACACCAAAGACGAAGTACAAATGAGTAATGCCCTCAATACCTTCTTTGCATCAGTTTTTACAACCGAAGACCTCAGTGATATCCCTACACCATCGCCGATTCAGATTGATAATTCAGATCTTCTAAGCAATATTACCGTTACAGAGAGAGAAGTATTGAGTTGTTTAGATAAACTCAAAGTAAATAAAACGCCAGGACCTGATACAATCTCGCCTAGAGTTCTAAAGGAAGCTAAGAATGAGCTCTCCAAACCACTGACATTACTATTCAATAAATCCTTGCAGTCTGGAACTATGCCTGATCAGTGGAAGCTAGCCAACGTAACACCGATATTCAAAAAAGGCAGCAAATCCCTACCCAGTAACTATCGTCCAATTAGCTTAACCTCAGTTGTATGTAAAATGCTAGAAACGGTCATACGAGACAGACTCGTAAATCACTTAGAGGAAAATAACATACTTAAAGATACTCAACACGGCTTTCGTAAAAAACGTTCCTGTTTAACAAACCTCTTAGACTTCTTCCACGATATCCTCAACCTCTACGATGAGAGTAAAGCTGTAGATATTATATACCTTGATTTTCAAAAGGCCTTTGACAAAGTTCCCCACAAACGTTTACTGCTAAAACTAAAAGCGCATGGAATACAAGACGGTGTGTTGAAATGGATAGAAAATTGGCTCAACAACAGAAAGCAAAGAGTAGTCATAAACGGTAAGGCATCTAAATGGACCAATGTAAGTAGCGGGGTACCCCAGGGATCGGTACTAGGACCAATTCTCTTTCTAATTTACATCAACGACATAGATGAGGGTCTCACCTGCACAATCTCAAAATTTGCTGACGATACAAAAATTGCAAATAGCGTACTCTCAAAAGAACAAGTTGACGATATGCAACACAATCTAGATAAATTGTCATGTTGGGCCCAAATTTGGCAAATGAGTTTCAATGCGGATAAATGTAAAGTACTACATGTCGGATACCTAAATGAGAAAGCAAACTATTCGATGAATGGCACTCAGCTTAAGAATGTAAACAGAGAAACTGATCTGGGAGTAACAATATCGAGTAACCTAAAACCGAGTCAACAATGTTCAGAAGTTGTTAAGAAGGCAAACAAAATAATTGGCTTTATAGGCAGGTCATTTGAGCATAAATCCAAAGAAGTTATCCTAACCCTTTACAATTCCTTAGTCCGCCCTCTTCTGGAATACTGCGTTCAATCCTGGTGCCCTTATTACCAAAAAGATATAAACAAGCTAGAACGAGTTCAACGTAGAGTTACCAAAATGATACCTAGCCTAAAGAACAAACCATACGAAGAGCGTCTTAGAGAATTAAATCTATTTCCTTTAACCCAGCGCAGATTAAGAGGCGACTTAATTCAAGTGTTCAAAATCATCAAAGGCATCGACAATATGAACTGTAGTAAGTACTTCACTATCAACCAGTCTAATTACACACGGGGAAACGGTTGCAAGATTATTGGTAAATCTTTTAACTCGCACGAATCTAAGAATTTCTTCTTCAATCGAGTTGTCAACTTGTGGAATGGGCTTCCCCGAAACGTTATAGACTGCAGCACCGTTGATTCATTTAAATTCCGCCTAGACAAATATCTCGCATCAAACCCGCGACTGACTGCGTTTGTAAATGAATGACTTTGTCCTCCCCTCAGTTACTAACCCATGTGTCCCCTACTAACTTCCTAGTCCTGCCACGTTAGTGGCAGGGCAGTGGTTCCCTTTCCAATGTTCCCTTACCCACTCTAAACCACTGTTTGGACACTTGATCCTCAGTGTTTTGGAGGACAAGCAGCCTAGAAGGGTCACTAGATCTGTTGTTGCTTGATTTCCTTTTGTACTTCCTTTTTGTACTTTTGAGTTTGCCGATGGTCACTTGGAGCACTTCTGGGCTTCTCAGTTGGAAACGTATCCTGCACTGGCAAAGAAGGCTCTCACTGTGCTCATGCCTTTCGCGACTACTTACCTCTGCGAGACTGGATTTTCCTGTCTGCTTCACATCAAAACCAAGAGCAGAAATCGGCTGGATCCTCAACACGACATGCGAGTGGCACTCAGCACCAAGACACCAAGATTTGATGCCATCATAAATGGAAAGCAACAGCAACAAAGTCACTGAGTTTGGCGCTCAGCCATAATAATTCACAACACACCATGCATAGTACAAGCACAATGTTTTTTTGTTTTTTTTGCTAGTATGAAAGTAATCTTGATTTTTGTAATCCTGCAATGCATTATTTTGTTGTCAGTTATGTAAATAAAGAATTAAATACATGATGGTTTTGTTACTTACACATTATGATTATGATATCAATATTGCTTTTCATCAATTCTGGAAGGGGGTGCGAGAACTGGTTGGTGAATTGAATGGGGTGCGAACAAGGAAAAAGGTTAAGAACCACTGCTCTAGATTGTTCAATCTTCATTCAATGGTATAGCTGAAGTGCTAATTTAGTGATCAGAGCATGCAAGAAAGGTAAATGGTTTATTGTGAGTTAATAGAGGTTAGTAAAGGTGTTAGTCATGCATGGTTAGTTCATTGATAGGAAGAATTCCTGTGCTACCTGGCAATGACTCGGAAGTCAAAACAGGGGCCAGGTATACCTCCGTGGGGGTGGGGGTCTCCCTCCTCGGGTGGGCAAAAAGGGGGAGCTGGGCGCCCTCTCTCTGTGATAGTCGTCCGGCGGCTGTGGCTAGGGGCTTGCCATATCACCAGTGTTTGTAATAACCCTCTGTGTATGAGACAGATGTGGGTGTCCTTAATACCAAAACCGAAGGTGCCTTAGCTAGCTGGTTTTACTCGGCTGGTTGTTAATTGTAGGGTTTGCTGGATGTGGTGGAGACTGGGTTGCTAACTCTGCCACATTTATCTGGAAGTATGGCAATAGAAGTTAGTTACTGGCGAGGCGGCTAACCTCGCACCGACGACCATTGGGTGCAGGGTTGTGAATGGGTTGTAAGAGAATAGATGGCATGCACGGGGTTAGTAAAGTTCTAATGTTGTTCTGGCCTACTAAGGGAAGATAGGCTGGATAGGAGTATATATATAAAAAGCTGGAGAGCGTTAGTAACGGACAATTCAAGGATCTTCAAGAGGTATGAGAGAGAGGCTAGGTCGGACAAGAGTCGAGAAGCGCGGGTGTCTTAATGAGAGGGGGGGAGGGGAGAGTTCAAGGGCTACAGGGAAATTTTGCCCCTAAGGTCCCTGGGCATGGGGGTGGCATTAGGCTACAATTGATATGGAAGTTTGAAAAGGCAGTAGAATACGTTAGCCAAATGCTACCGGGGAATGCAACTATGGGGTGGTATATGAGTCTGGAAAAGATAGAGTTATGTGATCAGTCCGAGGGGTTATGGATACTATTAGTTGGCCCTGGGAACTGCGTTTTCTATTAAATATAAATATACCAACAACAGCGGCAGTTCGTAGGGGTACTTAGTTATTGTTTCGGGGTACTTATGACAGATACTGGTAACCAGGTTATCTTATACAATCTCTGGTTGGGGTAAGAGGTGTATGACATGAAGTAAATTGGCGTAGTGTGGACTGTGGATACGAAGGAGGCAAGGGGAAGACGTATGACAATTGTGGAAAAGTAAATGGAAAAAGGTGAACACAATGGCGGATAAAATACTTAACCTAAGGATTGAATACATAGATTTATGGGGCGATGGGTCTTCAGAAGCTTAGTCTGGCAAGACAAGATGTTGGGGAATGTTAATATTAATACTTAATTACTAGAGGAACAATGCAAGGGGCGACTGAACACGGGTTACATATATCTATACTCGTCATGGGAAATGATATACGAGGTCTAGGGACAAGCGTGGGTGTTTTAACTTCTAAGATATATAACATCTACTTCTCGGATGTAAGAACATACATAGATATAATTATGGCTGTCTGATGTGTTGGCATTGGCTCAACATAGGGACAGGGCATGGGTGTTTTTAATATGAATGTATATTCCTGTTCATCATCTTTGTAGTTAGGGGTGTAGGACACGAGGGGTAGTGTACGTGAGGTGTAGAAAATGGTCAGTTTAGAAAAGGTAGGTGGGTGCGGCCCGGAGCTGTTAGCCCTGCGGGCTTGGGCCTGTCTGAAATGGCTGGCTCGGTCAGCTGGTCCTTTCGTTCTGTGGACCTTTCTTCCGGGTGTTTCTGTGTGGTGTTCGCTCGTGGCTTCTGTGGTGGGCTTCTTGTTCTGGGGCATTTTACTTCCCTCTCCTTCATTATAGGCTCGTCCTCGAGCCTCAAGGGTGAAGTTAAAAGAAGCATAGTGATGGTGGGTCATTTCAGGGTATTTAGAAAGTTCCCCCAAACACGAGAGTGACGGTCAGGTTTCTTTTGCAGGTCAATGTATACCTGTAAGAATGTGTCCTCTGTGTTGTGGCGGGCGACTGCCCGGGCTTGGTGTGGGGCCAAGTGTCCAGTGGGGGTTTTTACTTTAACCTTTCGTATGAATGGTTTGTAGCTTTCCCCGTGGGGGTCGGAGTGAGGTGTGGGGGATTGACAGGAAGTCTGTTTAGGGTGGTGAATGGGTTACTAACCGAAAGGAGATTCACGCATGACAACAGAGCTGGGGATGAAGGGGAATGTGAGTCTGGGTTTTATTTGGTTTTCTTGGGCGGTGTTGTAGGTTGGGAATATATAGTGAGGCAATGCGCAAGATCGGTTTAGGTAAGGTGGGTGAAGGAGGTGTGTGGAAGGAGGGGGTGTGTGTGTTGTGGTGGCTTGGGTCCTTAGTGTCAGAACGGGGTGTTATTTTTGTATCGCTGTCTTTAAATCTAATGGGTCTGTTGATTATTCTACCTCTGGCGGTCCTGGTGGTAAGGTAGATGTTTGTCGTGGGACTTGAGTCGCTCGACGATGTTTTATATTGAAGGGAAGCACGTTTTATAGGTAGATGACATGTGGGGGTTTTCTCGGGGGTGACTTTGTGGGTAAGTTGGTGGAGGGGTCTGGCTATGGTGGCAAAGTGGGGGACGAAACGTCTGTAGTATGTGGCTAAACCTAGAAACGAACGTATTCCTTTAACCGTGGTGGGTGGGGTTTGGTTTTTGTATGGTTGAAGTTTCTTTGGATCTGGCGCAATACCATGTTCAGATATCACGTGTCCGAGAAAATCTACCTTATTCCGGGCAATCACGCACTTTGAGGGTTTTAATTTCAACCCGGCGGCTCGATTCTTTGCAGGACTTGTCTCAACCTGAGGAGGTGTTCTTCCCAGGTTGGAGAGTACACAATAATATCGTCCAGATAGGCTAGGCAGGTTTCCCAGGTTAGGCCATGTAATACCGTTTCCATCAAACGGGAGAAAGTGGCGGGTCCGTTACAGAGGCCAAAAGGTAGGACGTTAAATTCATAGTGATGGCCACCACTAGTGGAAAATGCTGTTTTCTTTTGGTCCTCGGCCTTGATAGGCACTTGCCAATACCCTGCTTGCAAGTCGAGGGTAGTGAACCATTTGGATCCGTATAGGGAGTCAAGGGAATCGTCTATTCGGGGTAAGGGCGTAGCGTCTTTAATGGTTATGTCATTTAACCTCCTGTAATCGACGCAAAAACGGGTTGTCCCATCTTTCTTTTTGACTAAGACAACAGGGGAAGACCAGGGGCTAATGGACGGGGTGGCAATCCCGGCCTCTAACATTTCCTGGACTTGGCGTTCCTCTTCCTGACGTTGTATGGGGTTCTTTCTACGGGATGGTTGTCGTATGGGGGGGCCTGTGGTGTTAATGATGTGTTGTTCTACATCCGTCTGTCCGATTTCGGTGGGTTGTTCGGCAAAGACGTCACTGAATTCCAGCAGTAGGTCGTACATGCCGTTCTTTTGGTGGTCAGATAGTGTCTCAGGAAGAGGGGGCAATTGGAGGCTGGTAGGGGTGTCGTTACAATGTATGGGGAGGTCATCGAAAGTTTCGAGGTCTCCTATAATGAGACCTTTCGGTAATGTCAGGGGTTCCTCGGAGATATTTGCTACGAGAATGTGGTTGATACGAGCGGGAATGATGGCGGGTTGTAAGAGGCAACGATGGGGGTTGGGGGGTGTGTTAGTGGGGGAAAATGCCATGTGAGTTTGGGGTATGGGCCGCAGGTTCACCCATTTTTGATGGTGGGGGGGAATTTGGCATTCATCCTGAACTACCGCTGGGCTAATGATGGTGGGGGATTGACTGGCGAGCAGGTGCTTGGTACTTATAAGGGGGGCAAGGTCACTTTGGTGGGGGTCACGCGTGAGGGGGGGATTAACGGCGCGTGTGAGAGGATCAGTGGGGCGCGGTGTGAGGGGTTAGAAAACGGGATTTGTTGGGGGGACTGCGGAGGGTTGGTGGGGGGAGCGTTGTCGGTGGCAGTAACGGTTTGTTTGGCGTTCATGTGGTTTTGGTGGTTATGTTTGTCATGAGAGGGCGAGTCAAGTGTGGGGTTGTGAAGTTTTCTAGGGGTGTGAATTGTGTGGGGGTGGAAGGGAGCTACTGACGAAAAACTGTCACAAGGGGGATTGGGGGGGTGGTGGAATAGCTGGGCATTTCTGGGGGCATGGTGGGAACATGGTTGTGTCCCTCGGTCGGCACGCGTGAGGGAGGGATTAACGGCGCGTGCGGGCGGTTCAGAGGGGTGCGAGGTGAGCGAGTTAGAAAACGGGATTTGCTGGGGGGACTGCGGAGGGTTGGTGGGGAAAAAGTGAGTTGTAGAACATGGGTTATTGGTGTAGGACTGGTGTATTGATTTGGGGGTTGTTAACATTTCTGGGGGCATGGGGGAAACATTGTTGGGTACATCGGTCGGCATTTTCTCTGGAAACATGTGTACATAAACATTGGATAGAATTATGGTTACATATATCAGAGTCTGTCCTGAAAACATGGGAGGATTTATTCTGGACAGAGTTACGAGAATTGAGGGGATTACCGAGAGGGAGTTGCTTGGACTTGTCTTCTTTCGTTTGTCGAGGCATTTTTTTACTGAATTGAGTGAGGTTTTGAGAGATCTCGGGGCAAGGGGAGGTTTTAGGAGTCACCTTAGTGCTAGCTGCAACTTGGTAACCCTGAATCAGGGTTTGTTGAGGGGGGAGGGTTGTTTTTTCTTTTTGGGAATGGGTTTCTGCGTGATTGGTTTGTCAGAGGCTTTGGGCTGGAATTTGTTTTTGAATGAGATCAGCCTTTGGCCGCAGTCAATCTGGGCCCGGAGTTTTTGAAGGAGGTCAAGTCCAAGGAAACCATCATAATGTTTACAGTTGGAGGAAAATACTGTAAATGTGTGATAACAACGAGCATGGGGGTCAGGAGTAGTTACTGATAGGGGTAAAGTGTCTCCTAGGAGATTTAAGTAAGTATCAGCAGCTGAGATGAGTTTCTGTTTTGGTGTTTAACAAAGGGCCAAATCGTCGGGGATGTTTTTCATAGTAAGATTTGAACAACATGACTTGGCAGCTCCCGTGTCGATTAGCAAGCGGACAGGAATGTCCTTGATTTTGGCCATGTAATAAATGGGGGCAGTGCGACTAGTTATGGCGTCCCCCGCCGAGCCCATCGTGGGCGGGGGATACTTAAAACTCCTGGGGGTCGGTATCTACCTCTTCCAGGGTTTCCTCGGTATCGTCTGAGGTCATGGTATGGGGGGAAATTTCTTCCTCTTGTCCCCACTCCTCTTCATTTACAGAAATGCGAGGAGTAGAGGGGCGAGGTTTGGCAGAGTCACGAATTTGGTGGAGGGCACACTGAGCATTACAGGCAGGGAAATCATAGGGGTTGATAATGACTAAGGTAGGGTTTTTACTTTGGTAGGTGTTGTAGTTGCTGTTCCAGTTGAAGATTCTGCGTGGCTGGGACGGTTGGAACCGGGGTCTACTGGGTTGGGGCTTGCCGGAAGGGTAGGTGGGTCTGTTGTTGAAAGATGAGGCTGGATAGGCATTCTTGGGGTTTTGGTGGTTGGTTTGCTGCGGGTGCGTGAGAAACCTCTTGATTGCAGCGATTTGGGTGGGTGCTTCTGTGCGCACGGCCAAAATACGTCGGATCGTGATGAGGTCTTTTTTGTATCTGACGAAATCGTGCACCCGGAAATGGTCTTTTACTGCTGAGGGCAATATCGACACAAGGTTGACCAGAATTTGCTGTTCTTGTTGGATTTTGGTCAACGTGGGGAAAGAATTTGTTATGTGTTGGGCAAGCTTACTCACTGTGGCATCTAGATCGCCTTTGAATTTCGTGTCTAGGATACGGGTGTGGGCCACGAAAGCGCCCAACGAAGGCTTAATGGCTTCTATCACTATTGTGCGAAATTCGTTCCAGGTGAGATCAGGGTGCATTTGATGGGCAACCAGGGAAACGGCTTTTCCCAGGTGTATTAATGTTACGGCAATTTTTTGTTTGTCCGTGGTATAAGTCATGTCAAGTACGGGTTTCACTATGTCCATGAATATTCGATCCCATAACTTGTTTCATCATAATTTGGGATGGAAGTGTGAGTAGGTTGCGCCATGATGTTCTCGTGTTCTAGCTGTTCCAAACTTGCAATGTAATGCAACCTTTTATCCGAATCAAGAACCACCGCTGCCGCCAATGTTATGCCCTGTTTTTCTACAGGTTTAACTTGGGTAATGTGAGTTCTGAATGACTGGGTATATAAGGCTGCATGCACAATACAAGGTATGAGGAATAGAGAACACAAAATAAACACACGGTAACACGACACAAGTTCACGTTTATTGACGTAAATAAATAAAGAGTATAGAAAGATAGTAATTCTCGCACAAAACAAATAATAGAAGGGAACTGTTAGCATTAGCGGATCTGGATGGAGCCTAGTCCTCCCACTTCCAACGTTCAGGTATATTCTTCTGATCACGGGTTTAATTAGCAAATTTATAATTTTACTGGAAGACCTCAATATATTCGTATAATTCAATGTCACTGAGTTGACCTCTTACTGGCTGGTCGCATGCCCAAGTAGCAGCTCACAGTTAGGGTTAGACACGCGTACATTGTAGAACACGGAATCTCTAGTAACCTCATGGGGGTACTGATCTAAGTTTTATATTCTTATGGCAGAAATATGTAGAACACAAATCAGTGGGCGAACGTTAGATATCACTAGAGTTTAATATCTGAATAAGGTAATTACGAGAGTCAAGGTCGCCTGTTAATTAAAGAGCACTGATCGCTTAGTACGTCCCAAATGGAATGGTTAAATATGAATTACACTGGGCAAGGTTTTAGCCACTTTATAGAAAGTTCATAAGTGAGTATCAAGCTAGTACTATAACACTTAGTACTAGCAACATGAATCTTGAATAGTATTGGTAGATCTGGTCCTGGTTATCTTGCTTCCGGTGATGTTGGGGGCTAACGACTGGTTCCTCGGCCGTCCAGATGGTCCAAAATGTAGGAAGTTCTCAAGTCGGATCTCTTGACGATCGTTGCTGGCTACACACTTATATACCCACGAATTTGTGTGAAGGTTATAAGGTGCACGTTAGGACTTGTACATGGACAGATGCTTCTATCAGTCTTCTCTGCCACGGAGTCTGCTGGATCTGGAATCTCACTCCGGAACAACACGAGGGCAGAGCTAGAGGTAAACTGCAGGGTAGTGACCACTGGTTGGTGTCTAGCTGTCAACTGATTTGACTGGGGGCGGGAGCTAGATTTATAGGCTCGGTTCTGGACCCTGTAGACAGTAGGGATCTCGAGTCTTATGGACTTAATTGAGCTCTCAATAGATATGGGGACTAGGTAAGATGGTATTTACTGTTGTGGCACAGGGCTATAGGAAGCCTTTATATTTTCATATAACTGAGCCTTAGTAAGAGGTACTATTTTGGCTATACTGGAAGTATTTAGGGGAGGGAGACTGGATCTACTTTGCGAGGAGGATAGGGACAGCTGTGATAGGAGCGTCTCTCTTAGATTGTGCAATCTTCATTCTATGGTATAGCTGAGGTGCTAATTTAGTGATCAGAGTATGCAAGAAAGGTAAATGGTTTATTGTGAGTTAATAGAGGTTAGTAAAGGTGTTAATCATGCATGGTTAGTTCATTGATAGGAAGAATTCCTGTGCTACCTGGCAATGACTCATAAGTCAAAACAGGGGTCAGGTATACCTCCACAGGGGTGGGGCTCTCCCTCCTCGGGTGGGCAAAAAAGGGGGGGCTGGGCGCCCTCTCTCTGTGATAGTCGTCCGGCAGCTGTGGCTAGGGGCTTGCCATATCACCAGTGTTTGTAATAACCCTCTGTGTATGAGACAGATGTGAGTGTCCTTAATACCAAAACCGAAGGTGCCTTGGCTAGCTGGTTTTACTCGGCTGGTTGTTAATTGTAGGGTTTGCTGGATGTGGTGGAGACTGGGTTGCTAACTCTGCCACATTTATCTGGAAGTATGGCAATAGAAGTTAGTTACTGGCAAGGCGGCTAGCCTCGCACCGACGACCATTGGGTGCAGGGTTGTGAATGGGTTGTAAGAGAATAGATGGCATGCAAGGGGCTAGTAAAGTTCTAATGTTGTTCTGGCCTACTAAGTGAAGGTAGGCTGGATAGGAGTATATATATAAAAGGTTGGAGAGCATTAGCAACGGACAATTCAAGGATCTTCAAGAGGTATGAGAGAGAGGCTAGGTCGGACAAGAGTAGAGAAGTGCGGGGTCTTAATGAGAGGGGGGGGGGGGGGAGAGTTCAAGGGCTACAGGGAAATTTTGCCCCTAAGGTCCCTGGGCGTGGGGGTGGCATGAGGCTACAATTGATATTGGAGTTTGAAAAGGCAGTAGAATACGTTAGCCAAATGCTACCAGGGAATGCAACTATGGGGTGGTATATGAGTCTGGAAAAGATAGAGTTATGTGATCAGTCCGAGGGGTTATGGATACTATTAGTTGGCCCTGGGAACTGCGTTTTCTATTAAATATAAATATACCAACAACAGCGGCAGTTCGTAGGGGTACTTAGTTATTGTTTCGGGGTACTTATGACAGATACTGGTAACCAGGTTATCTTATACAATCTCTGGTTGGGGTAAGAGGTGTATGACACGAAGTAAATTGGCGTAGTGTGGACTGTGGATACGAAGGAGGCAAGGGGAAGACGTATGACAATTGTGTTAAAGTAAATGGAAAAAGGTGAACACAATGGCGGATAAAATACTTAACCTAAGGATTGAATACATAGATTTATGGGGCGATGGGTCTTCAGAAGCTTAGTCTGGCAAGACAAGATGTTGGGGAATGTTAATATTAATACTTAATTACTAGAGGAACAATGCAAGGGGCGACTGAACACGGGTTACATATATCTATACTCGTCATGGGAAATGATATGCGAGGTCTAGGGACAAGCGTGGGTGTTTTAACTTCTAAGATATATAAAATCTACTTCTCGGATGTAAGAACATATATAGATATAATTATGGCTGTCTGATGTGTTGGCATTGGCTCAACATAGGGACAGGGCATGGGTGTTTTTAATATGAATGTATATTCCTGTTCATCATCTTTGTAGTTAGGGGTGTAGGACACGAGGGGTAGTGTACGTGAGGTGTGGAAAATGGTCAATTTAGAAAAGGTAGGTGGGTGCGGCCCGGAGCTGTTTAGCCCTGCGGGCTTGGGCCTGTCTGAAATGGCTGGCTCGGTCAGCTGGTCCTTTCATTCTGTGGACCTTTCTTCCGGGTGTTTCTGTGTGGTGTTCGCTCGTGGCTTCTGTGGTGGGCTTCTTGTTCTGGGGCATTTTAATCCTCCTCACTGGTTACTAAAGGCACACCTTCAAATGACATCTCTCGCTCATCGTCAGTGCTAATGCACGACATACTGAAGTCCACAAAAAAATTCTCGAGACAAAAGTGTTAAACTTCCTATGCAAGCACTAATTACTAAATTAACTGGAGTCTCTTAAATGCTTTACTAATTGCCATACAAAAAAAATATTCTTCAATATGCACGCTAAAATACAAACAAACAAATGTTGTACAACTTGTGACGCATGTCGAGTATGAGCATGCTGTACAGAACGCCCAGTCAGGCCCCACCCTCGCTAGGATCGTCAGGGCAGGAACTTTGGCTGTAGTCTGTGTAGAGTTTCCTAACTCAGTTTATGTGAACCGTTGTACTATAAGTATTATCATTATGTATTTTGTTTTCTTCTAAGTCAACGAGTTCTATTTTATATCATTAGTTATAAGTATTGTGTGTGGGACTTATATACAATGATGAGAGAGAGAGTTATGTAACGACGGCCAGTGAGCGCGCCACGAGGTGTGTAGGCCTCACTCCCTCCTCCCTCCCCCCTTCCTCCCTCTCAGCGCGTGGGAAGTTCTTTGTCGATCCCAGATTGAGAGAGAAGATGACGTCATGATTGCCAGTGGGCGGTCCTTAGTAGTTGGCGTTATGCTCACTAAAGGGCCGAGTATAAAAAGGGAGGTCCCGCCGCATTTTCCTCAGAACTCATCAGGCAAAGCGACCTCTCATATCCCTTGCAACTATCCATATTCTTCCGACTGATGTGAACTTTCTCTACTCTCTGAACAGCCTATCTTCTTCGCTTCTCGTCCCTGTTTAACCTCCATGACCCCTTTGGTGCAGATTTAGTCAGCCAAAGTATTATCGCTTGAGTTCTCACGAGATAAGTGCCTGTTAGATAGCCTATTTTTGGAAGGGTTAACTAGAATAGGATTGATTGATGTTTGTTGCACTCGTATATGCATTTCCCTGTGTGCGATTATTCATGTTCCTGTTTTCTGCTGGTTTAGGCAATGCTAGACTGGGATAGGGTTTCCGAGTTGTGATTTCCTATGAGTACTAGGTTGCGGTTGAACCAGTACAATTGCAACGGAGACGTGGAACGCCTAGGTGGTCTTTCTGACTGTGTACCGTGGGAGTTTAGCACTGTGTTGCGAGTGAGGGCTTTTGCCTGTGCCACCCAACACTGTGCTATCTCATTTGCTTGACTTTGAGAGGATCGCCAGGAGAGAACCAGATACTAGTGATCTGGATCTCTCAAGAGAGCATCCCGTCAATTACCGTAATTTGGCCGCACAGTCTTAAGGACCTCGCTAGGCTACGAGCCGCTTGCTCAGCCATTGTCTCTTAACCTTAGATATCCCAGCTAGACTTTGCTCGACCAGCAGATACAGCATAGTATTGAAGCTTCTCCTTATGTATATTATTGTTTAAGCACTATTGATTTCATGTGTGGCACGCTTAGCTACTTCAGAGATTAGTGGCCCACGAGCACAATCTTAGTAGGCTATTGCCAGTGCATTGTCGGAGTACTTCTTCTTAATGTTTGCCATATCCTATTGCTTATTCTTATAATTCTTCTTATGTCAATTTAAAGCCTTTAATTACCAGTGAGTTATTCATTAAATTGCTGTTCAAAATCCGATACTTACTTCTTACGAGTATTCGAGAAGCATCTAACTTATCAGAAGATTCCTTGCTTGATGCTCGAGGACTATTGTTTAACGTAACGTAATAGTGCCGATCCGAAGTAGAGGGTGGAGGACTTCTTAAGTTCTTAGTTCAAGGGTGGATTACTTCGGCTTCGGCCAACACTATTCTTTAGTGTTGTAGTACTTTCTTCTTTGTTTGATTGTTGACCAGACTAGATAACTCCCGTCTTGTTATTAGTCTGTTGTGTGAAACGCTAATACCGAGTTCTTGTATACCCCGTTATAGCAGATAGAACTCTGGAGGGTAGTGGCGTTTTTTGTTCGGCTGGCAGTACTCTGGGGTTGGGATCGTGTGTTTCCGTTGTGGCAGCGAGCCATACTCGAGTCCTGTGTAAGAGCCCTAGTGTACCCGAGTGCCCGGTCGTAACAAATGGCGACCTTGCTTAGGATTTTGTGAACAGTATAATTTTTTGCAGAGTTGTACAACATTTGTTTGTTGGTACTTTAGCGTACATATTGAAGAATATTTTTTTTTGTAAGGCAATTAGGAGAGCATTTAAGAGACTCCAGTTAATTTAGTAATTAGTGCTTGCATAAGGGAGTTTAACACTTTTGTCTCGAGAATTTTTTGGTGAACTTCAGTATGTCGGGCCCTAGTACTGACGAGGAGCGAGAGATGCTAAGTGAGGAGGTGCCGTTAGTAACTAGTGAGGAGGATGCTAGACTTTTTGTGAGTAAGCAGTACCATGTGACGGAGGAGAGGCTGACTGGGGTGAATGTTTATGGCTTGCACCTGATAGCCAAGGTTTTGGGTCTATCCAATGTAGGAGGAATGTCCAAGGGGGAGCTGATTTCCTGGGTGTTGCGTGGGCGACATGGGGTTTCGGAGGAGAGGGCGTTTGGGGGGGTTCCTCCCCAGATCCCCTCTCACTCGACTCCCACAGTGCCGTCCACTCAGTTGCCGGAGGTTAGCACTCTCCCACAGAGGGATGAGCATTGGAAGATTGGAGTGCCCTCGGGCGGTGCGTATGGTGGTTCCCCAGTTCTTGCCCCCCCTCCTTCAGTAGTGGCAGCTCCCTCTTCCGGCCTGTCTCCTGAGATGATATTTAAACTCGAGCTTGCTAAAATGGAGAATGAGGCTAGGAAGCAGGAGATTGAGGCGAAGAATGAGGCTAGGAAGCAGGAGATTGAGGCTGAGTCTAGGAGGCAGGAGAATGAGACTAGGAGGCATGAGATTGAGGTCAGGAGGCACGAGGCTGAGCTTAGATACGACTCCGAGAAATATTGTGCTCAGATAGACTTAGATAAGACTCGTGCAGAGTCGACAGGGATTCGGATGGGCCGGGAGGGCCAAGTAAGAGAACAGTCCTTGTCCCACTTAGTCAAATTGGTGCCGGCATTTAGTGAAACTGAAGTCACAGAATTTTTTAATCGTTTTGAGAAGAAGTGTAGGGAGCATAATTGGCCTGAAGAGAAGTGGGCAGCTCTGGTCTCCTCAAGACTTACGGGTAAGGGTCTGAAGGCTTATGATGCACTGCCTTTAGAGTCTTGCATTGACTACCCAGTATTGAAGAGAGCTGTCCTACGGGCATACGAGTTGCAACCAGAAACATATCGATTGAAGTTTCGGGGTGTTACGAAGACTAGGGAGGCGACCTTTCTTGAACATGCCCGGGACTTAAAAGATGCACTTGCTAACTGGACACGTTCTGAGAAAGCTGAGACGGCCGAACAGTTGACTGAGCTGTTTCTGCTCGAGCAGTTTTATAAGTGTACTGGTGCAGATATGACTTTAACTATTAAAGAAAAGAACCCTAAAACTCTACAGGAGGCAGCTGAGATGGCTGACCTCCGGCTATCATTAATTCGTGGGTGCGGGTCTGCCCAGCGTAGTGAGGCAGGTAACAAGGGGCGTGACACCCCACCCCCCCGAGTTAGTGATATACGTTATGCAAACAAGTACAAGAGCTATGATACCAAGACTGACCACAAGACTAACACCGTCCCATTTAAGAAGGGGCCGGGCCCTTCCCAGTACCAAGGGAAGCCCAGAGGGGAGTTGGAGTGTTATCTTTGTCATGAAAAGGGGCACTTTGCAAGAGTCTGTCCTAGCAAACCACCTACAGCAGCTGTGTCTTTGGCCTGCAACATTGGTGTGTCTCCGAAGTCTTCTGAGTTTGCCCGGGGCAGTTCGTCAGAGGCTGAGGCACAGCCAATGCAGAAACACCTGAGAGGCTCGAACCCTGCTCAGGATGTTTTTTGCGACCATAGAGGACGGGGTTGCGTGATGTGGGCGGGGCGCAAGCATGGAGTAGAGGTCTTGCGTGATACAGGTGCTTCCCAGACTCTGATGAACAATTTGACTGGCTACCCTATAAATGCGGCTCGGGTGGTAGTGGTGCAGGGTATTAATGCAACTCGGTCATACCCGCTGGTGCGGTTGGAGTTGGAGGTGGATGGTGTGGCACGTGAATTGGATGTTGGGATTGTGGAGAAACTGCCAGTGGAGGGCGTCGACCTTCTTCTCGGCAACGACTTTGCAATGCCCGCTTCTGAGGTTCTACCCTTAGTCGTTGCCGAGAGGCCGGCCGACGTGAGTGGGGGAGAACAAGAGTGTGTCGAGCGGTGCCAGGCACAACCCATGGCGTGTGCTGTCACCCGAGCTCGGGCAGCTAAAGTGTCACAGCCTAGTCCTCCGTCTTCAGACCAGCAGAGGAACGATCAACAGGAGGAGGCTAAAGCTGGAGTTGGTTTTAAGAGTTTTGACTCAGCGGCTCTCCTGGTTGATTCAGTATTAGCACCTATGTTAGAGTCTGGAGAGGCCCCAGGACCTGTCACAGCTAGTGAGGAGGTAGGGCCGGAAGAGACTCAGGGGCAGCAACGTTGCACACGGAGAGAAAAAAGGGTTGCTCAGTTTGATATTGGGGAAGGACTTGGGTTGCTTCGGAAGCATCTAGACAGGTTGGTTCCCTCAGATATTTGTAAACTGCAGTTGGAGGATCCGGAAGTTCAGAAGTGTGGTAATGGTGCTGTCGAGATTAAACACGAGGACGGGGAAGCATGTCATGTGAACCTGTTGGAGGAGTTTGTGAGGCAACCACCTGAGCAGCCTACTGTCCCTGCGTTGGTCTGCCGCGGCCAAGGTGGAGAAGGAGAGGGGGGCAGTAGGGCACAGGTGGAGGAGAGTAGGGATTGTCATGTCTCGGCGAAGCAGTGGGCGGGGGACACGAGTCTGGTGGCTGTGGAAGTGCTAGAGCACCTGCCTGAGCAGCAGTGTGCAGCACTCCAGCACCAGCTCGGTTCATACCCCACTGGTCGTGCCGAGCCCCTGAGTCTCACAACTCGGGCGGTGCGAGATGTTCCGCAGGCAGGTCATGTGACTGTTAAAAGACCGTTAGCCTCGTTGTTTCGGTGGTTTAAGGTGGGCGACGAGGCCTTGGCATGGTTGCCAGGTCAGGGTCGACCCATGGCTGCCAAGGGTGGTGGTCAAAAGGAGGACATTGAGCAGATTGGTAAGGTCGGCTGTGGTATCGCAGTGCCCGGTCGTCGCATAGCCTCCCAATGCTGCTCTAGTCTAATGCAACAGCCCTACCATAGACCGACTGTATCTGGCCATGTCGCTGAAAGCGGTGATGCTGCGCAGGCAGAGGTCGTCACAAGGAATGCGGGGGTGCGCATGTACGGTATCGGCGGGGAAGCCTTAGCAATAATGAACTGGGGGAGTAACTGCACGGGTGGTACTGATTGTCCCTCTCATGACCTGGCTGTTCTAGGGACGAAGGTGGAGAAGGAGGGAGACTACAGGTTAGAAGCTGCGGTCTCGGCTGGGTTGTGGGAGGGCACTAGGCATGTTGTTTGTGGAGACAGTGCAAGGCAGTTATTTACTAGGCTATGGCAGTACTTTCGCATGTTTGTTGCTTATCCAGGCCTGATGTACGGGGTAGAATCCGACATGCAGGCTGGAGATAGTGCAAGGCTCAGTTTAATTCCCTGCCGTATAAATCCTGCTCGACAGCCTATGGTGCAAGCAGAGCTGGATTACGTGTGGACGAAGGATCTGAGGGATAAGGAATGTCGTGAGTGGTCGTTGCTTGTAACTTTGTCCGAGCGTGCTAAAGAGGTATGTGGTTTTGTTGTGGACGGGAGTACCTACCAGTGCAATGTTGTGCCTGACGGACTTAAGAATGCACCAGCAACGTGTCAGAGCCTGATGAATGAAAGTGAAAAGGACAATGATGCGCTGGGGCATTTCGAGATCTATGTTCCAGCCTATGGTCCGGTCGGTGTAGTTTACCCAGATCATTACCCTCTCAAGATCTTGGACCCGTTTCACAATCGGAATATGAGGCTGACCAGGTGGTCACTGAGGTTATTGGTATATAACCTGGACATAAGCCATATTGCCGGTTGTGACAACGAGGTTGCATGTGGTCGTTCAGGGGTATATGATCCTGGGTAAATTGACACACGGGTAGCCTCCTGCTTTGGTTTGAGTAGTATTTTGCGCTTGGTGCTTGTTGGCTCGCGGTTGTAGCCCAGCGTAGTGGGTCGTAAAGCAGGATTGTTGAGCGTTTGGTATAGAAGAAAATAGGCTGCCCTTATAGTGCAGCCGGGAAAAAACATATTAAAATATAAAAATCATATAAAAACTCTTTCTTTTTGATGAAGATAATTGTATAAGTTTGTCATAGCCTATAAGGTTTGAGTAGTCCACGAACTATCAAACGGCTGAGCTGCTGTAAGCTCGCTCTGGGAGCATGATATTGTGTCTTTTACTATTGTTGGGAGGAGTTATGAAATGTGAATTTTTTTTTATAAGATGTGTTTTAGTGATAAACTCAGCGTTGTTTTAGTGCCATGCGGTCGCTGGGTGTGAGGGGTTTGATGGGGTTCTGTATATCAGATTTTAGCTCAGGGTTGAGCAAGTAAAATCTTGGGGGAGGTGTGACGCATGTCGAGTATGAGCATGCTGTACAGAACGCCCAGTCAGGCCCCACCCTCGCTAGGATCGTCAGGGCAGGAACTTTGGCTGTAGTCTGTGTAGAGTTTCCTAACTCAGTTTATGTGAACCGTTGTACTATAAGTATTATCATTATGTATTTTGTTTTCTTCTAAGTCAACGAGTTCTATTTTATATCATTAGATATAAGTATATGTGTGTGGGATTTATATATATATAATGATGCGAAGAGAGAGAGAGTTATGTAACGGAGGACAGTGTGCGCGCCACGAGGTGTGTAGGCCTCACTCCCTCCTCCCTCCTTCCCCCCTCCCTCCCCCCTCATCAAGAGCGTGGGAATCCTTTGTCGATCCCAGATTGAGAGAGCGAATGTGACGTCATGATTGCCGTTATGCTCGCTACGGGGCCGAGTATAAAAAGGGAGGTCTCGCCATTTTTAGATCAGAACTCATCAGGCAGAGCGACTTCTTATATCCCTTGCAACTATATATATATTCTTCCGACTGATGTGAACTTTCCCTACTCTCTGTACCGCCTACCTTCTTCTTCTGAACCCTTTTTAACCTCAATGACCCCTTTGGTGCAGATTTAGTCAGCCAAAGTATTATCGCTTGAGTTCTCACGAGATAAGTGCCTGTTAGATAGCCTATTTTTGGAAGGGTTAACTAGAATAGGATTGATTGATGTTTGTTGCACTCGTATATGCATTTCCCTGTGTACTATTATTCATGTTCCTGTTTTCTGCTGGTTTAGGTAATGCTAGACTGGGATAGGGTTCCTCGAGTTGTGATTTCCTATGAGTGCTAGGTTGGTTGAACCAGCACAATTGCAACGGAGACGTGGGAAGCCTAGGGGGTCTTTTTGATTGTGTACCGTGGGAGTTTAGCACTGTGTTGCGAGTGAGGGCTTTTGCCTGTGCCACCCAACACTGTGCTATCTCATTTGCTTGACTTTGAGAGGATCGCCAGGAGAGAACCAGATACTAGTGATCTGGATCTCTCAAGAGAGCATCCCGTCAATTACCGTAATTTGGCCGCACAGTCTTAAGGACCTCGCTAGGCTACGAGCCGCTTGCTCAGCCATTGTCTCTTAACCTTAGATATCCCAGCTAGACTTTGCTCGACCAGCAGATACAGTATAGTATTGAAGCTTCTCCTTATGTATATTATTGTTTAAGCACTATTGATTTCATGTGTAGCACGCTTAGCTACTTCAGAGATTAGTGGCCCACGAGCACAATCTTAGTAGGCTATTGCTAGTGCCTTGTCGGAGTACTTCTTCTTAATGTTTGCCATATCCTATTGCTTATTCTTATAATTCTTCTTATGTCAATTTAAAGCCTTTAATTACCAGTGAGTTATTCATTAAATTGCTGTTCAAAATCCGATACTTACTTCTTATGAGTATTCGAGAAGCATCTAACTTATCAGAAGATTCCTTGCTTGATGCTCGAGGACTATTGTTTAACGTAACGTAATAGTGCCGATCCGAAGTAGAGGGTGGAGGACTTCTTAAGTTCTTAGTTCAAGGGTGGATTACTTCGGCTTCGGCCAACACTATTCTTTAGTGTTGTAGTACTTTCTTCTTTGTTTGATTGTTGACCAGACTAGATAACTCCCGTCTTGCTATTAGTCTGTTGTGTGAAACGCTAGTACCGAGTTCTTGTATACCCCGTTATAGCAGATAGAACTCTGGAGGGTAGTGGCGTTTTTTGTTCGGCTGGCAGTACTCTGGGGTTGGGATCGTGTGTTTCCGTTGTGGCAGCGAGCCATACTCGAGTCCTGTGTAAGAGCCCTAGTGTACCCGAGTGCCCGGTCGTAACACTTTGGCTGTAGTCTGTGTAGAGTTTCCTAACTCAGCTTATGTGTTTCCGTTGTGGCAGCGAGCCATACTCGAGTCCTGTGTAAGAGCCCTAGTGTACCCGAGTGCCCGGTCGTAACAAATGGCGACCTTGCTTAGGATTTTGTGAACAGTATAAATTTTTTGCAGAGTTGTACAACATTTGTTTGTTGGTACTTTAGCGTACATATTGAAGAATATTTTTTTTTTGTAAGGCAATTAGGAGAGCATTTAAGAGACTCCAGTTAATTTAGTAATTAGTGCTTGCATAAGGGAGTTTAACACTTTTGTCTCGAGAATTTTTTGTGAACTTCAGTATGTCGTGCCCTAGTACTGACGAGGAGCGAGAGATGCTAAGTGAGGAGGATGCTAGACTTTTTGTGAGTAAGCAGTACCACGTGACGGAGGAGAGGCTGACTGGGGTGAATGTTTATGGCTTGCACCTGATAGCCAAGGTTTTGGGTCTATCCAATGTAGGAGGGATGTCCAAGGGGGAGCTGATTTCCTGGGTGTTGCGTGGGCGACATGGGGTTTCGGAGGAGAGGGCGTTTGGGGGGGTTCCTCCCCAGATCCCCTCTCACTCGACTCCCACAGTGCCGTCCACTCAGTTGCCGGAGGTTAGCACTCTCCCACAGAGGGATGAGCATTGGAAGATTGGAGTGCCCTCGGGCGGTGCGTATGGTGGTTCCCCAGTTCTTGCCCCCCCTCCTTCAGTAGTGGCAGCTCCCTCTTCCGGCCTGTCTCCTGAGATGATATTTAAACTCGAGCTTGCTAAAATGGAGATTGAGGCGAAGAATGAGGCTAGGAAGCAGGAGATTGAGGCTGAGTCTAGGAGGCAGGAGAATGAGACTAGGAGGCATGAGATTGAGGTCAGGAGGCACGAGGCTGAGCTTAGATACGACTCCGAGAAATATTGTGCTCAGATAGACTTAGATAAGACTCGTGCAGAGTCGACAGGGATTCGGATGGGCCGGGAGGGCCAAGTAAGAGAACAGTCCTTGTCCCACTTAGTTAAATTGGTGCCGGCATTTAGTGAAACTGAAGTCACAGAATTTTTTAATCGTTTTGAGAAGAAGTGTAGGGAGCATAATTGGCCTGAAGAGAAGTGGGCAGCTCTAGTCTCCTCAAGACTTACGGGTAAGGGTCTGAAGGCTTATGATGCACTGCCTTTAGAGTCTTGCATTGACTACCCAGTATTGAAGAGAGCTGTCCTACGGGCATACGAGTTGCAACCAGAAACATATCGATTGAAGTTTCGGGGTGTTACGAAGACTAGGGAGGCGACCTTTCTTGAACATGCCCGGGACTTAAAAGATGCACTTGCTAACTGGACACGTTCTGAGAAAGCTGAGACGGCCGAACAGTTGACTGAGCTGTTTCTGCTCGAGCAGTTTTATAAGTGTACTGGTGCAGATATGACTTTAACTATTAAAGAAAAGAACCCTAAAACTCTACAGGAGGCAGCTGAGATGGCTGACCTCCGGCTATCATTAATTCGTGGGTGCGGGTCTGCCCAGCGTAGTGAGGCAGGTAACAAGGGGCGTGACACCCCACCCCCCCGAGTTAGTGATATACATTATGCAAACAAGTACAAGAGCTATGATACCAAGACTGACCACAAGACTAACACCGTCCCATTTAAGAAGGGGCCGGGCCCTTCCCAGTACCAAGGGAAGCCCAGAGGGGAGTTGGAGTGTTATCTTTGTCATGAAAAGGGGCACTTTGCAAGAGTCTGTCCTAGCAAACCACCTACAGCAGCTGTGTCTTTGGCCTGCAACATTGGTGTGTCTCCGAAGTCTTCTGAGTTTGCCCGGGGCAGTTCGTCAGAGGCTGAGGCACAGCCAATGCAGAAGCACCTGGGAGGCTCGAACCCTGCTCAGGATGTTTTTTGCGACCATAGAGGACGGGGTTGCGTGATGTGGGCGGGGCGCAAGCATGGAGTAGAGGTCTTGCGTGATACAGGTGCTTCCCAGACTCTGATGAATAACTTGACTGGCTACCCTATAAATGTGGCTCGGGTGGTAGTGGTGCAGGGTATTAATGCAACTCGGTCATACCCGCTGGTGCGGTTGGAGTTGGAGGTGGATGGTGTGGCACGTGAATTGGATGTTGGGATTGTGGAGAAACTGCCAGTGGAGGGCGTCGACCTTCTTCTCGGCAACGACTTTGCAATGCCCGCTTCTGAGGTTCTACCCTTAGTCGTTGCCGAGAGGACGGCCGACGTGAGTAGGGAAGAGCAAGAGTGTGTCGAGCGGTGCCAGGCACAACCCATGGCGTGTGCTGTCACCCGAGCTCGGGCAGCTAAAGTGTCACAGCCTAGTCCTCCGTCTTCAGACCAGCAGAGGAACGATCAACAGGAGGAGGCTAAAGCTGGAGTTGGTTTTAAGAGTTTTGACTCGGCGGCTCTCCTGGATGATTTAGTATTGGCACCTATGTTGGAGTCTGGAGAGGCCCCAGGACCTGTCACAGCTAGTGAGGAGGTAGGGCCGGAAGAGACTCCGAGGCAGCAACGTTGCACACGGAGAGAAAAAAGGGTTGCTCAGTTTGATATTGGGGAAGGACTTGGGTTGCTTCGGAAGCATCTAGACAGGTTGGCTCCCTCAGATATTTGTAAACTGCAGTTGGAGGATCCGGAAGTTCAGAAGTGTGGTAATGGTGCTGTCGAGATTAAACACGAGGACGGGGAAGCATGTCATGTGAACCTGTTGGAGGAGTTTGTGAGGCAACCACCTGAGCAGCCTACTGTCCCTGCGTTGGTCTGCCGCGGCCAAGGTGGAGAAGGAGAGGGGGGCAGTAGGGCACAGGTGGAGGAGAGTAGGGATTGTCATGTCTCGGCGAAGCAGTGGGCGGGGGACACGAGTCTGGTGGCTGTGGAAGTGCTAGAGCACCTGCCTGAGCAGCAGTGTGCAGCACTCCAGCACCAGCTCGGTTCATACCCCACTGGTCGTGCCGAGCCCCTGAGTCTCACAACTCGGGCGGTGCGAGATGTTCCGCAGGCAGGTCATGTGACTGTTAAAAGACCGTTAGCCTCGTTGTTTCGGTGGTTTAAGGTGGGCGACGAGGCCTTGGCATGGTTGCCAGGTCAGGGTCGACCCATGGCTGCCAAGGGTGGTGGTCAAAAGGAGGACATTGAGCAGATTGGTAGGGTCGGCTGTGGTATCGCAGTGCCCGGTCGTCACATAGCCTCCCAATGCTGCTCTAGTCTAATGCAACAGCCCTACCACAGACCGACTGTATCTGGCCATGTCGCTAAAAGCGGTGATGCTGCGCAGGCAGATGTCGTCACAAGGAATGTGGGGGTGCGCATGTACGGTATCGGCGGGGAAGCCTTAGCTATAATGAACTGTGGGAGTGACTGCACAGGTGGTACTGATTGTCCCTCTCATGACCTGGCTGTTCTAGGGACGAAGGTGGAGAAGGAGGGAGACTACAGGTTAGAAGCTGCGGTCTCGGCTGGGTTGTGGGAGGGCACAAGGCATGTTGTTCGTGGAGACAGTGCAAGGCAGTTATTTACTAGGCTATGGCAGTACTTTCGCATGTTTGTTGCTTCTCCAGGCCTGAGGTACGGGGTAGAATCCGACATGCAGGCTGGAGATAGTGCAAGGCTCAGTTTAATTCCCTGCCGTATAAATCCTGCTCGACAGCCTATGGTGCAAGCAGAGCTGGATTACGTGTGGACGAAGGATCTGAGGGATAAGGAATGTCGTGAGTGGTCGTTGCGTGTAACTTTGTCCGAGCGCGCTAAAGAGGTATGTGGTTTTGTTGTGGACGGGAGTACCTACCAGTGCAATGTTGTGCCTGACGGACTTAAGAATGCACCAGCAACGTGTCAGAGCTTGATGAATGAAAGTGAAAAGGACAATGATGCGCTGGGGCATTTCGAGATCTATGTTCCAGCCTATGGTCCGGTCGGTGTAGTTTACCCAGATCATTACCCTCTCGTGATCTTGGACCAGTTTCACAATCGGAATATGAGGCTGACCAGGTGGTCACTAAGGTTATTGGTATATAACCTGGACATAAGCCATATTGCCGGTTGTGACAACGAGGTTGCATGTGGTCGTTCAGGGGTATATGATCCTGGGTAAATTGTCACACGGGTAGCCTCCTGCTTTGGTTTGAGTAGTATTTTGCGCTTGGTGCTTGTTGGCTCGCGGTTGTAGCCCAGCGTATTGGGTCGTAAAGCAGGATTGTTGAGCGTTTGGTATAGAAGAAAAATAGGCTGCCCTTATAGTGCAGCCGGGAAAAAACATATTAAAATATAAAAAATCATATAAAAACTCTTTCTTTTTGATATAGATAATTGTATAAGTTTGTCATAGCCTGTAGTGTTTGAGTAGTCCACGAACTATCAAACGGCTGAGCTGCTGTGAGCTCGCTCTGGGAGCATGATATTAAGTCTTTTACTATTGTTGGGAGGAGTTATGAAATGTGAATTTTTTTTTTATAAGATGTGTTTTAGTGATAAACTCAGCGTTGTTTTAGTGCCATGCGGTCGCTGGGTGTGAGGGGTTTGATGGGGTTCTGTATATCAGATTTTAGCTCAGGGTTGAGCAAGTAAAATCTTGGGGGAGGTGTGACGCATGTCGAGTATGAGCATGCTGTACAGAACGCCCAGTCAGGCCCCACCCTCGCTAGGATCGTCAGGGCAGGAACTTTGGCTGTAGTCTGTGTAGAGTTTCCTAACTCAGCTTATGTGTTTCCGTTGTGGCAGCGAGCCATACTCGAGTCCTGTGTAAGAGCCCTAGTGTACCCGAGTGCCCGGTCGTAACACCTCAAACCTATTCTAAGTACATGTAAATATCTCAGAGGACGGCGCATGCAATACAATGGGCCGGCTATGAAAACCGTATGCAGAACCCAAGGGGATAAGTAATTGAATAAAGGCGAGAAGTAATAGAAAAGAAGAAGTTGAGAGAGAGAACCAGTGATAAAGGTGGTGATCGGGGGAGAGTATGCAAGGGGATGTTAGAAGCACGCGCACCAAGCCTGTCCTGAGGAGAGCAGCTCCTGGGAACCCTCATAGAGGGGGTTAGTTACACACGATCCCGTAAGGGCGCGATGGTCGGCCAATCACGGGCCGAGACGTCACAAGGCAACAGGCGTCCCTAGGATGCGCCAGGATCCGCCAGCCAATCAAGGACGCGGGAAAGCCCGCGCACGAGCGGGAAAATTCCTCCGAGCGAGGGAGGCAACACATACATACACACGCACATATTACCACCACACTGCCTATATCTCTCTTTCTCCTTAACTTTACACAATGCATCTAATATTCTATTAATGATATAAAATACTTCATGTTGTCACAGACGAAAATAAAGACCACCACTGGACTGTCTGTGACAATGCGAGTACTAGGAAAGAAAGAACAACATTCTCTGATAACTGTAGCCCATTTTGATGTCCCTGGCGAGCGCTAGTGGCTAACGAGAGGCGATTCTGCCAACGCTGGTAGACGTCACACCCCGCCCAAGATATGGGACGCTCAACATTAGGCGAGCACCATATCTGACAAGGCAGAATGCCGACAAGACCCGCCACACCTAGCCACTCCACCAGAAATGAAATGCAAAGCTCAATCTTAAATAAAACAACATATTAGCATAAAGAAAATCTTATAACCCCTCCCAAACACAATAGTATAATTTTAGCCTGCTATGCTCCCTGAGCGAGCTTCACAGAACCCAGCCTAATAAGTGAAAGACAGGTTCAACTTAGGACTTTAGCTATAACATTGGCAACTTACAATTAACTATAAAAAAGAAAGTGTTTTTATGTGATTTTTTGATTCAATTTTAATGTTGTTTTTGACGGCTGCTCTACAGGGGCAAGCCTGATTTTTCTCCACTCTCAACACACACTGACTGAACGGCGAGGGTTCTCCTGCAACCTTACCCTCCGTGACAAACAATCAGCCAAAACATTATCAGTGCCCTTAACATGCCACACATCCAACTTGTGTTCCGGCAGCAAAACAACACCTGACACTGATAAACTGCCCAGTTCATCACAAGACTGGCACTTCTCTTCGCTCTTTCCGGCAACGGGGCCTGCCAATAACCTTTCACTAGTGCTACATTCATGATGAGCGAGGCAGCCCCGGAGCGGTCTATGTTGTTGTCAACTCTAGGTAATGGATAGGTGTCTGTCAGGGATAATGCTTCCACACTCTTGCAATCACCATACACATGGATCTTGCCACTCAACTCAGGTTGCAAACTCACTGGCAACGACCACTCACGATATCCCTTTTCCCTCAGACCCTTTTTTCACGTAGTCTAGCTCTGCTTTCACGACAGACTGTTGAGCAGGATTTATACGGTAGGGAACTAACTTGAGCCTTGCACTGTCTCCAGCCTCCATGTCGGATTCTACCCCGTACATCAGGCCCGGAGAAGCAACAAACATGCGGATGTACTGCCACAACTTAGTAAACAAAATTTCTTGGCGCTCAGGAACAAGAGGTTGCAACTTATCTCGAAGAACAACATGCCTAGTGCCCTCCCACAACCCAGCCGAGACCGCAGCTTCTAAACTATAGTCTCCCTCCTTCTCCACCTTCGTCCCTAGAACAGCCAGGTCATGAGAGGGACAATCAGTACCACCTGTGCAGTCACTCCCATAGTTCATAATTGCTAAGGCTTCCCCGCCGATACCGTACATGCTCACCCCCGCATTCCTTGCGACTACATCTGCCTGCGCAGCATCACCGCCTTCAGCGACATGGCCAGAATCAGTCGGTGTAGGGCTGTTGCATTCGACTAGAACAGCATTGGGAGGCTATGCGACGACCGGGCACATCCACTCCACAGCCCACCTCACCAATCTGCTCAAGGTCCTCCTTCTGACCACCACCATTGGCAGCCATGGGTCGACCCTGACCTGACAACCATGCCAAAGCCTCGTCACCCACCTTGACCCACCGAAACAACGAGGCCAACGGTCTACTCACACTCAAGTGACCTGCCAGCGGAACATCGTGCACCGCATGAGTTGTGAGGCCTGGGTGCTCGGCACGACCAGTGGGGTATGAACCGAGCTGGTGCTGGAGCGCTGCACACTGCTTCTCAGGCAGGTGCTCTAGCGCTTCCACAGCCACCAGACTCGTGTCCCCCACCCACTGCTCCGCCGAGACATGACAATCCCAATTCTCCTCCACCTGTGCCCCACTGCCCCTCTCTCCTTCTCCACCTTGGCCACTGCAGACCAACGCAGGGACAGTAGGCTGCTCAGGTGGTTGCCTCACAAACTCCTTTAACAGGTTCACATGACATGTTTCCCCGTCCTCGTGTTCAATAGCCCCGTTCCCACAACTCTCCTCCACCTGGGAACTACTCTGTCGCGGAGTGCAATCACGCCCAACCATGTCACTAGGGGTGACAGGTTCTGGGGCCACTCCGGAGCTCACCTCTGGGTCAAGTACTAAATCGCTAAGAAGAGTCGCTGGACCAAAACTCACAAAACTTCTCCCAACTTTAGCTTTCTCCTTCCGACCGTTCCTCCGCTGGTCTAGAGACTGAGGAATAGGCTGTGACACCTTAGATGCACGAGATCGGGTGACAACACAAGCCCTCTGCTGTGATTGACACCTCTCGATCAACTCCTGCCCCTCCCTACTCAAGTCGGCCGCCCTCTCGGCATTGACTAAGGGTGGAACCTCAGAAGCAGGTACTGCAAAGTCGTTGCCGAGAAGAAGGTCGACGCCCTCTACTGGCAGTTTCTCTACGATTCCAACATCTATCTCTCGTGTACAAAGGAGTACAAAGGAGTACAAAGGAAATCAAGCAACAACAGATCTAGTGACCCTTCTAGGTTGCTTGTCCTCCAAAACACTGAGGATCAAGTGTCCAAACAGTGGTTTAGAGTGGGTAAGGGAACATTGTAAAGGGAATTACTGCACTGGAACCAATGTCCGTGGCAGGATTAGGAAGTTAGTAGGGGACAGATGGGTTAGTAACTGAGGGGGGGATAAAATAAAGTTATTCATTTACAAACGCAGTCAGTCGCGGGTTTGATGCAAGATATTTGTCTAGGCGGAGTTTAAATGAATCAACGGTGATGCAGTCTATAACGTTTTGGGGAAGCCCATGCCACAAGTTGACAACTCGATTGAAGAAGAAATTCTTAGATTCGTGTGAGTTAAAAGATTTACCAATAATTTTGCAACCGTTTCCCCGCGTGTAATTAGATTGGTCGATAGTGAAGTACTTACTACAGTTCATATTGTTGATGCCTTTGATGATTTTGAACACTTGAATTAAGTCACCTCTTAATCTGCGCTGGGTTAAAGGAAATAGATTTAATTCTCTAAGACGTTCTTCATATGGTTTGTTCTTTAGGCTAGGTATCATTTTGGTAACTCTACGTTAAACTCGTTCTAGCTTGTTTATATCTTTTTGGTAATAAGGGCACCAGGATTGAACGCAGTATTCCAGAAGAGGGCGGACTAAGGAATTGTAAAGGGTTAGGATAACTTCTTTGGATTTATGCTCAAATGACCTGCCTATAAAGCCAATTATTTTGTTTGCCTTCTTAACAACTTCTGAACATTGTTGACTCGGTTTTAGGTTACTCGATATTGTTACTCCCAGATCGGTTTCTCCGTTTACATTCTTAAGCTGAGTGCCATTCATCGAATAGTTTGCTTTCTCATTTAGGTATCCGATATGTAGTACTTTACATTTATCCGCATTGAAACTCATTTGCCAAATTTGGGCCCAACATGACAATTTATCTAGATTGTGTTGCATATCGTCAACTTGTTCTTTTGAGAGTACGCTATTTGCAATTTTTGTATCGTCAGCAAATTTTGAGATTGTACAGGTGAGACCCTCATCTATGTCGTTGATGTAAATTAGAAAGAGAATTGGTCCTAGTACCGATCCCTCGGGTACCCCGCTACTTACATTGGTCCATTTAGATGCCTTACCGTTTATGACTACTCTTTGCTTTCTGTCGCTGAGCCAATTTTCTATCCATTTCAACACACCGTCTTGTATTCCATGCGCTTTTAGTTTTAGCAGTAAACGTTTGTGGGGAACTTTGTCAAAGGCCTTTTGAAAATCAAGGTATATAATATCTACAGCTTTACTCTCATCGTAGAGGTTGAGGATATCGTGGAAGAAGTCTAAGAGGTTTGTTAAACAGGAACGTTTTTTACGAAAGCCGTGTTGAGTATCTTTAAGTATGTTATTTTCCTCTAAGTGATTTACGAGTCTGTCTCGTATGACCGTTTCTAGCATATTACATACAACTGAGGTTAAGCTAATTGGACGATAGTTACTGGGTAGGGATTTGCTGCCTTTTTTGAATATCGGTGTTACGTTGGCTAGCTTCCACTGATCGGGCATAGTTCCAGACTGCAAGGATTTATTGAATAGTAATGTCAGTGGTTTGGAGAGCTCATCCTTAGCTTCCTTTAGAACTCTAGGCGAGATTGTATCAGGTCCAGGCGTTTTATTTACCTTGAGTTTATCTAAACAATTCAATACTTCTCTCTCTGTAACGGTGATATTGCTTAGAACATCTGAATTATCAATCTGAATCGGCGATGGTGTAGGGATATCACTGAGGTCTTCTGTTGTAAAAACTGATGCAAAGAAGGTATTGAGGGCATTACTCATTTGTACTTCGTCTTTGGTGTATTCCCCATTTTCATCGACTAACGGTCCAACAGTTGAAGTAACTACTTTTTTCTTTCTGATATAACTATAGAATTCTTTCGGGTTTGTTTTACTTTGATTCGCAATATGTAACTCTAAGGTCTTTTTACTTTGCTTAATTAACTTTTTGGCTTTGTGTCGTAGCTCTACAAATTTCAGCCGTTCTTCGTCATTTTGTGAGGATTTTAATCTATCATTAGCAAATTTTTTAGCAAGCAGGCAGTTTGAAATATCTTTATTCCACCATTTGGGCTTATTATTATGGCCTGGACGCCATATTTTCGATGGTATGCAGTCTTGCACTGCTTTTAGGTAAGTGGCTTCGAATAACTTCCAAGATGTATTTATGTCGTTATTGTGGATTAAAAAGCTCCAGTCAGTTTCTTTAAACATAGCTCTAAGTTTATGGAAGTTTGCTTTCTTGAAATTAGGGACTTTTTCGATGCTACTATTTGGTTCGTTACTAGTAAAGTTTAAAGTGAAAGTTATCGTACGATGGTCGCTGTTACTGAATTCATCACCAACATTCAAATTCTCTATTAATTCTTCTTTTGTTGCAAGTACAATGTCAAGAACGTTATTACCACGGGTTGGCGTTCAAACAAATTGATAAAGCGAACTCTCTTGCAAGTTCGTATACAAGTCATGTCCGGAGTGTGAAGTAAGAGTATCACCTCACTTGGTCACAGGTAAATTAAAGTCGCCAAAAATTACGGTATCTTGTGAGTTACTTACATCTGCAATTTGTTCGTAAATTTCTCGGTCAGTTTGCACTGATGAGCTGGAGGTCTGTATATTAATGCAAGTATTATTTTTGTACCTTTATTATTCTTTATTAGCACAAAAGATGCGTCGACGTTCACAATTTGAGGTTTTGACAAGAGGGTAGGGTTAAGACTTTCTTTGATATAAAGTAAAACGCCACCTCCATTTCGATTTATTCGGCTTTTCTCAAACATTACATAACCGTGAAGTGAATACTCTGCTAAAAAGTCTCTATCTTCTGTATTGAGCCAAGATTCTGTTATGCCAATCACATCATAATTTTCTGTAAACACTAGCTCCTCTAAATCTGAAAATTTATTGCGTATGCTACGAGCGTTTGCATAGAAAACTTTTAAATTTGTTATTTTAGAACTCACGGAACGCTCTTTAATAATATTTTTGGTTCTTGTCGGATCTACATAAATGTTCATGGCTGTCCTCGGTCCTCGGTCCTCGCTGTCTTCGGTCCTTATCGCTGGTGGTCCTCGGTTGCCTCTGTTTTTTTCTTGGCGTTGGATGATTTATGTCACTGCTGCTTCTTCTCGGATGGCGTTTTTTGATCCATGGCTGCGGACTGCTTCGTATAGGAGACGACCCATGCGTGCTGAACCCACAGGGTTTAGATGAGTGCCATCCTTGCGGAACAGAGTAGGCTGGTTGTAGAAGTTGTCCCAGAGGTTGATGAATTCAACTTCTTCCCTCAGACACAAATATTTTAGTCGGCTATTTGTGCTGAAGGCCTTGTCGTAGAATTTGTCAGGTGCGTCGATCTTGGGGAGAATGCCTGAGATGATGATATTCCTTGACTTGTTTTTGTAGTGCTGGATCATCTTGCGATATTTCTCCATCAACTCTTCGGATCTGGTGCGCATGACGTCATTTGAACCAGCATGGATGACAAAAAGGGTATTTTCATTTGCATCCTTTGTGGTATCTTCGAAGGCTTCCACAATGTCGTCCAGTCCAGCTCCTGGGATGCAAAATCTTTTTCGTTGATTTGGGACTCTGTCGCAGAACTCTTCGACCTGTCCTCGTAGGATGGAATCCCCAACGAGCCTGGTCTCCTCTGGTTCCTCTTCCATCTCTACCAATATCTCAAATCTGTTTGACATTGTGACAGGTAGATGAGACCTTTTCTGCGTTGGCCGTGCACCGTTCCTCACTGGTGTAAATCCGGAAACCTGTGGTGGCGGGACTCTACGTACAGGTCGGGGAGAGGAGTGGTTAGAACGGGGGCGAGGGGTTGGTACTGTTCGTGCTAGCAGGCTTCTTGCACTAGGAGTGGGGGAGAGACTAAGGTGAACAAGGCGGCTGTCCTGGTTTGATGTCGGCTCAGGTTCGTCAGAAGCATCTGCTGCAGTGTCTACTGCAGGTGTTGGATTGTTGGCAGATGACGTTGGGGTGGCGGTGGATGCTGGAGTTGAAACAATTGGAGTTAGTGATACTCCAACGTTGAGTGTTACAAACTCTTGGAGTGATTCCAGCTTCCTGGTGAGGGCGTTGATCTTGTTGTGGGCTTCATCCAATTTTGCTGTCAAATCCTCTCGTTGCTGGAAGAGTCGGCAGACTTGTGGATCGACAGGAGCAAACATGGAAGCACCAAACCTACCGGCGCAGTTCGTACAGGCACGAGGCATGGTGACGATCACTTTCTTCAGATCACTTCACTCACTTAAAAACACTTAACTCACTTTAAAAACACTAAACTCACTTTAAAAACACTTCACTCCCTTCAGGTCGCTTCACTTACTTAAATAGGCCTAACCGAAAACAAAAATTTTGAAATACACACAAATAGGTTATCAGCGGTGATAGCCTAACCGAAAATTAAAACAAAACTAAATTAAATTTGAATACGCAGTGATAGCCGAACCGAAAACAATTTTATGTTTATTTAAACAGAAATATGCCACCAGGGGTTATAGCCTATCCTAACCGAAAACAAAAATGATGAAATACCGGTAAGCAGAAATAGGCCACCAGCGGTGATAGCCTAACTGAAAATTTAAAAATTGAAGTACGCAGAAATAGGCCACCAGGGATGATAGCCTAGACTAACCGAAAACAAAAATAACCGAAAACAAAAATTATGTCACACCATCAACCTCCAGCTCCACTCGAACCAACGGGTATGACCTTGTAGCATTAATACCCTGCACCACAACTACCCGTGCCGCGTTTATAGGTTGGCCTGTAAAGTTTTTCATCAGAGTCTGGGATGCACCTGTATCACGCAACAACTCCAACCCATGCTTGCAACCAGCCCAACTCATGCAGCCACGCCCTCTATGGTCGCAAAAAGCATCGCGGACAGGTTTCGAGCCTTCCGGACACTCCTTCACTGGCTGTGCCCCCGCATCTGACATATCACCCCGGGTAAATGCAGAAGACCTCAGAGACACCCCAATGTTGCTAGCCAAAGACACGACTGCTGCAGGTTGGTTACTAGGGCAGGAACGTGCAAAATGCCCCTTGTTATGACACTTAAAACACTCTACTTCACCCTTGGACTTCCCCTGAGGTGGGGAAGGGCCCTGACCTTTCTTAAACGGGACGGTTTTAGGTTTGTGATCAAAATTGGTATCATTGCTCTTACTTTCGTTATTAAATGTTGCATCACTGACTCGGGGGGTTGGAGTGGTGCGCCCCTTGTTAACTGCATCGGTCCGTTGTGAAGACCCGCACCCACGAATCAGCGACATTCTCAGGTCAGCCATCTCAGCTGCCTGTTGTAGAGTTTTAGGCTGTTTATCTTTGAGGTTCAAAGTCAGGTTGCCGCCTGTGCACTTAAAAAATTGCTCTAGAAGGAGTAACTGCTCAATCTCTTCGAACGTCGTCACCTTCTCTGACCTCAGCCAATTTCTCAAAGCATCAGACAGTTCCCGGGCATGTTCTAGAAAAGTGCACTCACGACCCTTCGTAACACCCCAAAACTTCAACCTATATGTCTCTGGTTGTAACTCGTACGCCCGCAGAACAGCTTCCTTCAGTACCTCATAATCGATGCAAGACTCCAAGGGCAACGCATCATATGCCTTGAGTCCTTTGCCAACTAACCTAGAGGAAACAAGGGCTGCCCACTTAACCTCGGGCCATTGGTGCTCCCGGCACTTCTTCTCAAAACGCTGGAAAAACTCGGTGACACCCGACTCGTCAAATGCAGGGACTAACTTAATAAGAATTAATTTATCCCCAGAGCTACTACTCTTTGGAATTCACTTCCCTCGAATTGCTTTCCACAAACTTACAATCTACAAATGTTTAAATCCAGTTGTTACAAACATTTTATGAATGGAGGATGCCTTTAGGCACATGGACCTTTTTGTTTTATCTGTGTTTTTCCTTCCTCCGTTCATTGTCTCTTTAAAAAAAAAAAAAAAAAAAAAAAAAAAAAAAAAAAAAAAAAAAGTGCAATAAAGACTGATCAAGACCTCGATTCCCAGAACCGAGACGCTGCCCTGTCGACTCCACCCGAGACTTCTCAAGCTCTATGTCTGCACAGTACATGGCCTTTCTCTCCTCAGCCTGAATCTTAGACATCTCAATCTGGTATTCCTGCTGCTTAGCCATCTTAGCCATCTCAAGCTGGAAGATCATATCTGGAGTTAAACCTTGAGGAGGAGGAGATGCAACAATTGGAGACCCACCCAGTGATCCACCCAGGGGCAAACCACGCTGCCAGTGACTATCGGCCTGCGGGAACGTCCTCGGCTCCGGAACCCGAGGGGGCGCCATGGTAGGAGTAGAGTAGAATGGGGGCTGGGCCGAAGGTGCCCCAGCTCCCGCTCCACCCGAAGCCCCACGCACCCCTCCGAGCACACAGGCCACCAGGTCACTTCTCGTCATGCTGCTAGTGCCAACATGCCCCATGACCGTGGCCAAACACTGGAGACCATACCAATCAATCCCCGACACCCGGTCAACAGTAATAGGCATCTCCAGAAACTCCCTTGCATCCTCCTCACTAGTTACTACTCTAATGCCTTCTAACAAACCCCGCTGCTGCACCTCAGAGTCTGCTTCCCGTTCTGTGTCCTCACTGTGCATTGATCCGTCGTTCGACATAGTGTCCACCAAAAATTCTCAACGTTTATATAACAAAAAAAGTACCTAAACTCTCATGTAGCACTATTCACTCAAAAAATGCTCGAAGACAACTCAAGTGCTATACTACGTTTCCAAAACAAAATTCCAACGTGTCCAAAATATTCCTCAAAAAACAAATGTCCAAAAATCCTGCAATTATTTCTTAGTTCATTTGGTATGACGCCTAAGATAAGATACTAGGCAAGGTCGCCGTTTGTTATGACCGGGGCTACAAATAAAAAAAGCGCACTTAATGATTGGACTAGTAATAGGGCACTATGCAACAACGGTACGCTAGATCCAAACCCTCGAACTTATATGCCGGCGAACAAAAACACCTATACCCTCCAGAGTTAATCTGCGATAGCGGGGTATCCTTAACACCTTATGAGCGGCCTAGGCGGTATATAATATGTAGCCACCAGCGGGGTGTTTTTAGCCAAAATAGGGCTGTTTACGTGATCATTTTCATGCCTAAATAAGACCCAGAGCGTAAAACAAGTATCTATCCCTGAAAGGGCATAAACAGAGCTTTCCAATGACACCACAACGATCCTTTTATGACCGCTAGTTTTCTTGCAACAACCGCGCAACACGAGTGCAAAAAGCATGTAATTCGGTACTTTCCCCATACAATGCAGTATGTAGCGAGTGAGAGAGGGAGGGAGGAGGTGGGATTCGTGTCAGTAGGTTCGCCGCGGTGGTCTGGAGCAGTCATACGCTCGCTACTCTCCTGCCACCACTTGTCTCTCTCTCTCAGCAACATTACGTGCTGAAATTGCCACACGACCTATGTCGCGCGCTGCCAGATAGTCCAGATTTATTATACTTGACTTATGTTGCGCGCCGATAGTTAGGGGTTAACTGGGCATAAATGTACTCTACTTCAGGCTAACCTGCACTGGTATAGCCTGATAACAAAAAAGATGCAAGTTACGTTAAAATGCATAAAAAGGAATCTATGGAAAGATCAATTAAATCACTGCAAGATTTAATACAATAAAAAGATGCTTCAATACAGTTACTCTAAACAACAATAAACTCTTCACTCCTATCTGAAAGAAAGTGAATTGTAGTCCTACAGCATAGACCTGGAAACTTCTGAAGAAAGTCTGATGCTCATAAGATGCTCGTATCTTAAACTATATAAAGGCAGGAGGCAGGACACCACACGTGTAAATGGAATACACTAAAAGATAGGACATATAATGTTAACTAACACGAGAATACTATAAATGCGCAATGGTAGCAATGCTTGACACTAAAAGAAGTACTTCCTCATCAACGAAACAGTCTGCTATGGTTGTGCGGCTCAGCAACAACCTAGACTAATAAATGCTGTTAATAATAATGCGTACATATCAAAGAGCTTATATTAAATACTAACAAGTGTCTACTCAATTAATAATGTCTAGCTGGGATACTCTAGGTAAGGAACTGGGGATGAGCAAGACAGGCTCGTAGCCTAGCGATGTCCTTAAGACTGCATCCTTTAAGTTACGTTAATTGACTGGGGTGCTCTCTTGATAGATCCAGATCACAAGTATCTGGTTCTATCCTGGCGACCCTCAAAAGACAAGCAAAGAGGAAGCAAAGTGTGGAACTGGAACAGGCCAAAGCCCTCAGTCAACACAATGCTGCACTCGCAAAAGATGCAGCCGAAAAGACAACCCAGGCTACCACAGGACCGGTCGAAGTCGTGTAGGTATAAGCAAACCGTACACACATCGGAGACAACGACTACAGATACCTTATCCCAGTCTAGCATTAAATCAGTTTTGGCCCCAACTCTGTTCCTCATTCATATTAATGATCTCATATCTACCACTCATAATCCAATACATTCCTACGCAGATGACTCAACACTCCACAGTTCCTTCACATTTACCAATTCTTTCACCCAACCAGATCTTATAAATTCAAAAATAAACACTGCAATTTCTCTGAACCAGGACCTTTCTAGAATTAATGAATGGGGACAAAGGAATCTAGTTTCCTTTAATGCACAGAAAACCAAGTACATTCAATTTTCTAACTGACAGAAGAATCTCACTGACTCCCATATATTTTTTAATGATGTCAATATTCCCACTTCCCCTAGTATTGACATTCTCGGTGTAACATTAACTTCTAACTTGAGCTGGACACATTATGTTAGAAGCATTGCTAAGAATGCCTCTAAAAAACTGGGACTCCTGTATAGAGTTCGAGAATTCTTCACTGACGAGCAGTTGGCCGTAATATATAAAAGTCATGTGCGTTCTCAAATGGATTACTGTTCACCTCTGTGGGGTGGAAGTGGAGTGGTTGCATTGAGGCAGTTGGACAAAATTCAAAATAAAGCTATTAGATTAATCAATACCCCTGCAATCACACAGGACCTTCCTACATTATCCATACGAAGAAACGTTGCATCCCTTGCATTATTCTACAGATATTTTCACAGCAATTGTTCCGAGGAACCCTGCTTCAATTGTGCCGCCTCTCCACATCTTTCCCCGTAGAACTAGGGTAGCTGAGAGCGCCCATGAATTTACACTTTCTCCTCCACAATGCAGAACTTCTGCTTATCAGAATTCATTTATCCCCAGAGCTACTACTCTTTGGAATTCACTTCCCTCGAATTACTTTCCACAAACTTACAATCTACAAATGTTTAAATCCAGTTGTTACAAACATTTTATGAATGGAGGATGCCCTTAGGCACATGGACCTTTTTGTTTTATCTGTGTTTTTCTTTCCTCCGTTCATTGTCTCATAAAAAAAAAAAAAAAAAAAAAAAAAAAAAAAAAAGAGCAGAAACACTAAATCAATAATGGAGACACGCAGAGTTCTTAACCTATACTAACTATGAACCCTCAAACCTATTCTAAGTACATGTAAATATCTCAGAGGACGGCGCATGCAATACAATGGGCCGGCTATGGAAACCGTATGCAGAACCCAAGGGGATAAGTAATGCTGAACGCATTACCGAGGTAATCCTATCGGGCATGGAAGCATACATTCCATTCTCTTTCTCTCAGACTAATGCTAAAAAATCTTGGTTTACTCACGCCTGTTCTACTGCTGTCCGCAATAAGGAGGAAGCATTCAAACGGTACCGACGCCTTAAAACTCAAGACTCTCATTCTTCATATGTTTCTGCCCGGAATCAAGCCAAATCTGTTCTTCGACTTGCCAAACACTCTTTCATCAATAATAAATGCACTGAACTATCCAACTCTAGCTCTTCCCAAGCTTTCTGGCATCTAGCCAAAAACCTCTCCAACAATTTCTCTTCCTCGTCTTTCCCTCCCCTTTCCCACTCTGATGGCTCAACCATCACTTCTTCCTCTGACAAAGCTAAACTCTTCGCTCAAACTTTTGCTAGAAACTCCACCTTGGATGATTCCGGTGCTATTCCTCCCTCTCCGCCCTCCTCTCTCTTACTTATGCCTAATATCCTAATCTCTTCTAAAGATGTACTTTTTACCCTCTCTGGGCTTAACACTAATAAGGCGTACGGTCCGGACGGTGTTCCTCCTGTTGTTCTCAAAAACTGTGCTTCCGTGCTGACTCCCTGCCTAGGCAAACTCTTTCGTCTCTGTCTATCCTCTAACCGTCTTCCCTTCATGCTGGAAGTTTGCTCACATTCAACCTGTCCCAAAGAAGGGTGACCGCTCTCAACCCTCCAACTATCGTCCAATTGCTCTTATCTCTTGTCTTTCTAAAGTTTTTGAAACTATTCTTGCTTCCAAATTTCTTAAGCATTTCTCTTCTCATAATCTGCTCTCAGATCGCCAGTATGGCTTCCTTAAGGGTCGCTCTACTGGTGATCTTCTTTCATATCTTACTAACTCTTGGTCATCCTCCTTTCGGGACTTCGGTGAGACTTTTTCTATTGCACTAGACATATCGAAAGCCTTCGATAGAGTCTGGCATAAATCTTTAATTTCTAAACTACCCTCCTTCGGTTTCTATCCCTCCATCTGTGCCTTTGTCTCTAATTTCCTTTCCGGCCGTTCCATAGCCGCGGTTGTGGACGGCCATTGTTCACTTCCTCACCCTATAAACTCCGGTGTTCCTCAGGGCTCTGTCCTATCTCCTATTCTCTTTCTAATTTTTATAAATGATCTCCTTAACTGTACCTTAATTCCCATCCATTCATACGCAGACGA
Organism: Lithodes maja; assembly: GCA_037953745.1. Lineage (NCBI taxonomy): Eukaryota > Metazoa > Arthropoda > Malacostraca > Decapoda > Lithodidae > Lithodes > Lithodes maja. Next base: position 55,625 of record JBAKBP010004029.1, read on the forward strand.
CTCAACCTTACACTACTCCATTAGTTTTTCAGAACGCCCCAGCCAGCAATCTCTCAACAACAAACGTAATGAAGCCATAGAACTCTTAAATTCTGATCTAAATACAATTTCCAATTGGGGCAGAGAAAACCTTGTTAACTTTAATGCTTCCAAAACCCAATTTCTCCATCTATCTACCCATCAGGATCTCCCAGCGGACTATCCCTTATTCTTCAACAATACAAAAATCAACCCTTCATCTTCTCTCAATATTCTTGGTGTCTCTTTTTCTTCTGCTCTCATTTGGAAGGACCATATTACCAGTCTTGCTAAGGCAGCCTCCCAGAAGCTGGGTGTGCTCAACCGCCTTAGGGGGTTCTTTTCCCCTGCACAGCTTCTTGCTCTGTACAGGGGCATAGTGCGCCCTTGTATTGAGTATTGTTCACATGTGTGGGGAGGTTCCTCTCACACCGCTCTCCTAGACAAAGTTGAAAGGAAGGGCTTTCGTATCATTAACTCCCGTCCACTCACCAACTCTCTGCAATCTCTCTCTCTCCGCCGCAATGTTGCATCTCTCTCGCTATTCTATCGCTACTATAATAATCAGTGTTCCTCAGAGCTATCCCAGTGCATACCACCTCCTTTACGTAGGGCATGTGGTACCCGTCTTGCAACTCAATCCCACCCCTACTCTGTGCAACTCTCCAACCCAAGAGTGAAACGTTACTCTCAAACTTTCTTCTACTCAACAGCTGAGCTCTGGAACTCTCTCCCAGAATCAGTCTTTCCCTCTTCCTATGACTTAAATTGCTTCAAACTCCGTGTGTCCAGGCATTTTGGCTCGAACGTCCCTTGATTTTGGCCCTGTCACTCTTTCAACTATGGGGGAGGCACTCGCTATAGGCAGTTATGCCTTTTGCCTCCCTCAATCACATAGAAAAAAAAAAAAAAAAAAAAAAATTGAATAAAGGCGAGAAGTAATAGAAAAGAAGAAGTTGAGAGAGAGAAACAGTGATAAAGGTGGTGATCGGGGGAGAGTATGCAAGGGGATGTTAGAAGCACACGCACCAAGCCTGTCCTGAGGAGGGCAGCTCCTGGGAACCCTCATAGAGGAGGTTAGTTACACAGGAGCCCACAAGGGCGCGATGGTCGGCCAATCACGGGCCGAGACGTCACAAGGCAGCAGGCGTCCCTAGGACGCGCCAGGATCCGCCAGCCAATCAAGGACGCGGGAAAGCCCGCGCGCGAGCGGGAAAACTCCTCCGAGCGAGGGAGGCAACACATACATACACACGCACATATTACCACCACGCTGCCTATATCTCTCTTTCTCCTTAACTTTACACAATGCATCTAATATTCTATTAATGATATAAAATACTTCATGTTGTCACAGACGAAAATAAAGACCACCACTGGACTGTCTGTGACAATGCGAGTACTAGGAAAGAAAGAACAACATTCTCTGATAACTGTAGCCCATTTCGATGTCTCTGGCGAGCGCTAGTGGCTAACGAGAGGCGATTCTGCCAACGCTGGTAGACGTCACACAAATTGTTTTGTTACGTGCCGTGGAATACAATAATAGGTTGAGGGGGTCTTTGCACCCCCCCATGACTTATTGTCATCGTCATATATATTACCAGCAGGAGGTAAATAACAGCTGGCCATGGGATAATTTAGTAAAAAAAGAAACCACACACAGTCAAATTAGAAACAAACGTAACAGCGAGCGTACAAATTATGTAAACAAGGCAAAGCTTTTGCCCTCTAACACCATCCTTACCATAATTGTTTTACTCTTCCCATCATAAATGTTCTGGAATGTTATATATTGATTAAAAAAGAACAGATATATGCCTCTATGTTGATAGCTAAGAATATAAGCCAACAATAAAGTTCCACACACAGAAGATATTACGGCGTTCCGCTTATTTTTTTTATTATAGTTATTTATGAAAACAAGAGCAGTTGTCAAGACATGAACCATGGATAAATTTTGTGTACAGCAGGCTGTATTTATCCGGCTTGACGCACTAATTCAGAACATTAATGATTATTTATTGGGAAAAGGTTATCTTTAGGACCGACAGTAGTCCCATTGATCTTTTTTAGGCCTGGCCTAGTAGATCCGGTAGAGCATATACATCATTAACATGTATATTATTACGAGCTGAAATGTATAATAAGGGATTTATATACTACGATAATAATAGTCTCCCTATCAACGGCCCGGCCACCATCTTCGCTACACTCGCATGTCTGGGCACTGTCTACTGACTTGAAAGCGATGTGAAATAATCAACCAATAGCAATGGAATTCCCTGGCTGACGTCACACCCATTTAGCCAAACACGTGTCACGGGCAGCTGCGCATATCCCATAATGCAATATATTGGAGAAGGTGGGGGTGGCTGAATAGTGACTAGTATGGCGTCTTCAGCTGGATGACTCTCATATGTATTTCGATTTGTTGTGTTTGTACATGATTTTCGTTCATATCCAGTGGATTTATATATTGAGGACTTTCGGAAGTGAGTGTTTACCTATTATCCAAGGACCGTCGGAAGTAAGTATTTACCCATTATCCAATTATAGGGTCAGTTAGAGAAAATGATTTTACCCCCTGCTGTCTACATAGATGAGGATTTTAATAAGTCCTGGGGGGTGAGGGGGGGGGGGGCTTGCTCCCCCTCAACTTATTCTGTATCCCACTGCAAACGGTCATGGCCAAATACAGATTTAGTATAACTCCATTTGATGTCACAATTTGTTTTGACATATTTGAAGACAGATACGGAATCTATATGTTCTAAACATCATATTGAAATTAGTTTCAACCCTCGGCAAAACCTATTAAACAAACCGGTAACAACATGTCTACCAATAATGTCTGCCTACCGTAAAACGGTTGTCAATACTCAATTTTTTCGTCAACTTGAGAGCTCTATCCCTCAACTTTTTTAATACTATCACGCCATATGCCAATCCCCATGGGAAATACTGATTTTAATTTCCCAACTTCTGCGCAAGACGTCACAAGACACTTCTGGATTCTTATTGTTTTTTTTTCTGACCACGTTATTAACCCTTTATTGGCGGCGTGCATCATATGTCGAGTGAAAGAAATTTGGACTATGTGGCGGCTCACACCATAAATCGTGTGGCAATTTCAGCACGTAATGTTGCTGAGAGAGAGAGACAAGTGGTGGCAGGAGAGTAGCGAGCATATGACTGCTCCAGACCACCGCGGCGGACCAACTGACATGAACCCACCCTCTTCTACCCTCTCACACTCGCTACATAGTGAAATGTATGGGGAAAGTACCGAATTACCTGGTTTTTGCACTTGTGTTGCGCGGTTGTTGCAAGAAAACTAGCGGTCATACAAGGATCGTTGTGGTGTCATTGGAAAGCTCTGTTTATGCCCTTTCAGGGATACATACTTGTTTTACGCTCTTATTTAGGCATGAAAATGATCACGTAAACAGCCCTATTTTGGGTAAAAACACCCCGCTGGTGGCTACATATTATTTACCGCCTAGGCCGCTCTTTAGGTGTTAAAGTCATAGATTAAGTCACGCATACAACCAGCAACCTATCAGGTGAGTTTATTGACCTTGATTACATCATTGCACTGAACCAATCACAGATACACACCTTCATTGAAGTCTCTCCTCACTTCAGTCATGGATGCCGCTTGTAATGGTTGGTCACCCCTCCCACATTCAGTTATTACTGACACAACACGGAACAATAGTGCAGCCCTTAAAGTTTTTACTCAACATGGTTGTTTGCCTACCTCTGTTTCATGCAAACTCTGCTCCAAACCATGTTACTATTATGAACCGTCAGACCAGTGGCGATGCGGTTATTATTGGTTTTTAAATAGAACCACTACTCGCCGTAACTGTGGTTTTCGCATTTTCCACAAAAAAGGGACATTTCTGGAAAATGCTCATCCTGAACCATGGCAAATTCTGGTATATAATAATATATGGCTGAACAAAAACTTCGAGCACTGGGAGGCAATAATGAACTTAGGAATAACTTATACTACTAGTCTAGACTGGCGAAGTTTTTGTAGTGAAGTCACAAGTGCATGGTTTGACAATCAGCAGCTCTTTGGGAGTCCAAATATTATTGTCGAGATAGATGAAACTTTTATTACCCAGGCGAAGTTTCATGTGGGACGGGAACTGGGCAAGAAGCAGTACTGGTTGTTTGAGGGCATCGAGCGAGTGTCGGGGAAACGCTTTGTGGTGCCGCTGATTGATGAAAACTTCGACCCGCTCCCACATAGTCGAGATGTTTTGCTGCCATTAATAAACAAATTTATTTTGCCCGGTTCCATTATCTACTCGGATTGATGGAGGGCTTACAGCAGCATTGGTGAGCACGGGTATGAACACGGAACCGTCAATCACAAAATCAACTTCATTAACCCTGACAATAAACAAATTCACATGCAGACAATCAAGTGCCTATGGAGAGACGTCAATGAGTACATCAAGAAGCCTGGCATCCATCCACATTTTATGCAACAATAACTTGCAAGATATATCTTTCTAAAGTCTTATAGCCACCACCGAGTTCTACACACATTTCTCATTGAGGCTGCTACCTTGAATTCTCCACAATTAGATAAGCCTTCACATCAGCCTCACGACCCAGACTCAGAAATTGACTTCAAAGATTCAGACTGTGCCGATTTTTATGATTTTGATGCCCCATACCCTGCCGACGATCCTCAGTCACAGACTCATCACGGTGCTGCATCATCGTCACCAACAACATCCTCACCTACACGTGCGGGCCTCTCGACCTGTTCACCTACACGTGGAGCTAGATCGTCCAAGAGGTCGACTTGGGAGACCTTCTCGCCGCACACTTGAGCCTCCACACTCTCCCAACCCTCCACCTCAGCATCAACTCCTCACCGTGAAGTTGACTTTCCTGATTTACACCGTGTTCCCCGTGCTACATCATCCTCTCCAAGCTCTCCCACTGCAAAACGCCCACATCCTGACTCACCCCACTCACTGCCCAGTACTTCCACCTCTTTACCTCCACGTCCCTCGCCCTCTTCACTTCCATGTGCACCTCCCTCCACCTCTTCACCTCCAGGTTTCTCAACTTCTTCACCTCAACGTGCCTGCCTCTCTTCGACCTCTTCACCTCTACGTACGGGTCCCTCCACCCATTCATCTACACATGCAGGTCGCCTTGCAACACGTCGACGTGGGCGACCTCCTCATCGAAAAAGTGGACTCACCTCTTCCCCACCTACTCCCTCCATATCATCTCAATTAGGTATGGTATTACACTTTAACCCATTGAGGACCAGCGACGCACTGTTTGCGTCGGCAATGTTTTAACGCTAAACCCCAGCGTCACATAAGGTGCATCACGGTTAATTACTCCGGTCCTATGGCACCTAGAGGGCTCAGATTTGTATGGACACTGTGTAAGTATCCCACGCAACAATGCCGATGGTTGAAAACTCTCAAAGTCCAATTGCGTGCGCGTGAGTGCGCAAAAACCTGTTTTTGCCTACCCATTTCCCCATGCTAATTCCGACTTTCGGGCGCACCATAGGACCTCTTAATGACCTAGGGGATCGGTTTTTTGTGGGTTTTCCTTCATTTCTAACCCATTCCTGCTGTTTTCTGGAAAAACAAACAAAATCACAACCAGCCGGTCCTGGGTGGTACGTTTATTATTAACCCGTTGAGCCCCGGCTAGTTATAATATTTTGTTCACCCCAGTCCCAAGCCATTTTCACTTCTTTTATTTGTTTGCTAAAATGGAAGACAAGGATGAGAAATGAAATAAAAAAAAAAAAAATCACCTCGGACATTTTTTTGGGGGGGGGGGGGGGGGGGGCCCTCAAAAAAATTTGTTGAGCCAAAATGGAAGAGAATGGTGAGAAATGAAGACAAAAATTAAAAAAAACTCATTTCGGTCATTTGGGGGGCGGGGGGGGGGGTTTCAATAGTTTGTCTCCCCTGCATGACCACCCGCCCGGGAGCACAAGGGTAAAAACTGAGTATGACATTGTACGGCATACATCCTAAGGAGTGTCTCACATAAATCTCAAGCTTCTAGCTCCCATACGACCGGAGTAATGAAGGTTCAAAGTGGCGGTGAACTAAGGGTGTAAACTATCCCCACTAAGCCCACCACCACCAGCCGCGCGGCTGTCTCGGCCCGCTCACACCTACTGGCCCGGCTCCCACACACACTACGGTACCTCCCCCTCCTATTCTCCCGCCATTTCCTACCTTACGAGCCACGTAAGTGTTTTTTATATGTCGGACGCACGTGATGCGTCGCTGGGAGTTGGTGATCAAACACTGCCGACGCAACACGTGCGACGCTGGGTCTCACCGGGTTAACTAGCTGGGGTTCAGTGGGTTAATATTTTGTCGGGCTTAGTCATCCACCCAATGTAATAGGTACTATAAGGGACATACTAGGTGTTAGGTGACACTTACCTTTGTATGTGTATGATACCGTAATACTATCTAATATAATTGTAATGCCCTCGAAAATATCCCGCAACCCCAATAATGTACTACCCGAGTTGACGTCAGGTATAGTGTAAAATAGTCGTTGATGGGAAGTCCAATAAACTCATCACGTGAATCACCACGAGACTATCACCTGGTTCTTACAAATCGGACTAAGGTTACTATACTTTTGTACATCCGTGGTAGTACAGTTGGTTAGTGCGCGGGCCTGGTTGACCTATGAGGGGTCATGGTCACTAACCAGGGTTCGAACCCCACCCAAGGCATCTCAAAACCTATGGGTTTTTAGGAGGGTTAAACTTCCTTCAGAGGTTCGAGCCCCGTGCCAGGCACCAGGAAAGGTTGACCCTAAGTGGGCCTGGGCAGCCACCAATGAAATGCTGGGTGTGAAGGGAATTTTTCTGTCCTGACAACTCCCCAGGCCCACTTAGGGATATTGGTGTCATTTTGGGGTTGTTCACGGGGGTTTTGCGGTGTTGGGGTGGGGTTGGTATGGGAGAGTTAGGGGGTGAGGTTGGGTAAGGGGTTGGGGGATTTTCCTTGTTTGGGGTTGGAGAAGGGGGTGAGGGTTTTTCTCTGATGAAGGTTGAGCAAGAGAATGTTGGTTTATTGGTTGTTGTTGGTACGGGAGCTTCATTGATTGAGGGGGGGATTGTTGGGATGAACAGAGTGGATAGAGGCAAGGAAGGGTGCACTGGGGTTGGGATTTCATGGGGGGGTCATCTTGGAAGGGTGCACAGGGTTTGATTTCTCAGGAGGATAGAGGGACATATTCAGGATAGGTTTAGGTGGAGGAATACATTGGTTTTCTTGGATAGAGGTTGGGCAGGTGGATAGGGTTTTCTCTTTTTCTTTGTTAGAGAGAGAGGATTTTGCAGTCACAGTTGGCTATGGGGGTTTGTTGGTTGAGGGAGGATGGGAAAGGATGGATGAATGAGGGTGCTCTGATTTGGGGGTTGGAGGAGGTTGAGGAAAGGATGGGGGTGAGGGTTCTTCTTTGATCAAGGTTGAGCAAGAGAGAGTTGATTCATCAGGTTGTTTTGGCAAGGGAGTTTCATTGATTGAGGGAGGGATTGATGGGATGGGGTAGAGAGTGAGGTTAGGTGTGGATTTGGCAGCAGAAGGATGTTTGTGGTTATTCTTCAGTGATGGAGGATGCGAGGTGAGGGAGCGTTTAGGAAAATGAAATGCTGGGTGTAAAGGGAATTTATGGTCTCCTGAAAACTCCCCAGGCACACTTAGGGTCAACCTTTCCTGGTGCTTGGCGCGGGGCTCGAACCTCTCAAGGGAGTTTAACCCTCCTAAAAACCCACAGGTTTTGAGATGTCTTGGGTGGGGCTCGAACCCTGGTTAGTGACCATGGCCATCATAGGTCAACCAGGCCCGCGCGCTAACCCACTGTACTACGACGGACGTACAAAAGTATAGTAACCTTAGTCCGATTTGTAAGAACCAGGTGATAGTCTCGTGGTGATTCACATGATGAGTTTATTGGACTTTCCATCAACGACAATTTTACACTATACCTGACGTCAACTCGGGTAGTACATTATTGGGGTTGCGGGATATTTTCGATGGCATTACATTACATCCTTCTTTAACTAGGCTAGTCCCTAGCCTCTTTAAGGTCGGAAGGTATCGTAGCTGTAGCACCTCAGCAATCTCAATATTGTTAGGGTCCGCGTGATGGGTGCTCTATGTAGCTACCAGATCACGTTCCGTGACTGCCACCAATGAAATGCTGGGTGTGAAGGGAATTTATGGTCTCCTGAAAACTCCCCAGGCACACTTAGGGTCAACCTTTCCTGGTGCCTGGCGTGGGGCTCAAACCTCTGAAGGGAGTTTAACCCTACTAAAAACCCACAGGTTTTGAGATGCCTTGGTGGGGTTCGATCCCTGGTTAGTGACCATGGCCATCATAGGTCAACCAGGCCCGCGTGCTAACCCACTAACACGGATGTACAAAAGTATAGTAACCTTAGTCCAATTTGTAAGAACCAGGTGATAGTCTCGTGGTGATTCACGTGATGAGTTTATTGGACTTCCCATCAACGACTATTTTACACTATACCTGACGTCAACTCGGGTAGTACATTATTGGGGTTGCGGGATATTTTCGAGGGCATTACAATAATAGTATTCAATACCTGCCATTTTCGTAAATATAATAGAAACCATAACAATTAGCTCGTATGAGTCTTCACGCTTATTCATTCTTAATTCACGCGAATAGGCCTACGCTCGAATTTGAATTCGCACGAATGCGCCTATGCTCGAATATTAATTTGCTCGAAGTGTCCAGATACCGTACCAGGTACTAGTGACATATACTAGGTGTTAACTGAGGGCTACTTTTGCATCCCACGTACTGGGTACTAGGGATATATACTAGGTGTTAGGTGAGGGCTAGCTTTGTATCCCACATACTGGGTCTAGGTTAGGTTAGGTTCTTTGGTTAGTTATTGTTGTGAACCTCTCGCTGCCACTCGTTGCCAGAGTAAGGTATGTCCCATAATACTGTGCACTGTTACCCAACCAGCGGGGATGTGGGGGCAGCAGCCCCCACCCATAATACTAGGATAGGTTAGGTAAGGTAGTTAAGTTAGGCTAATGTCTTCTCAAAGTGGACTCCATTTTTATAGCATAGGCTATTACTCACTCCACCCAACTGGATTTCTACTGTTATCAGTTTTACTCAACCAATGGGGGTGTGGGGGCGGCAGCCCCCACCCATAATAGCCTACTAGGATAGGTTAGGTAAGGTTGTTAGGTTAGGCTCATGTCTTCTCAAAGTTGAATCCATTTCTATAACTTAGGCTATTACTCACTCCTCCCAGTGGGGGTGTGGGGGCAGCAGCCCCCACCCATAATACTAGGATATGTTAGGTAAGGTTGTTAGGTTAGGTTAATGTCTCCTCAAAGTTGACTATTTGTTATAACATACCCACTCCGCTCCGTGAAAATCCGTCAAATCTGAGCCAACTTTCGTCAAAAGTTGGCTCGGGTTTTTAAAAAATCAGGTTTTATGGGTCTCGAAAATGCACAAACCCGAGCCAATTTGTATTTACAAATGCGCAATATATTCGCTTTATACGCTTTTTATCCCTCAATTTCCTTATTCTTCATAGCCCTTCCCGCTATCGGGGGCCGTGTTTGGATAATGGGTAAATACTAATTTCCATGAAATATTTTTGTATAGAAAGTTTATAAACAATATAAATAACCAATCCAAAAAAATAAACAAATAACCTTGAAAATAGCTGTGGTGCGTCTCGTAAATAATGACAGTTAGGTTAATGAGAAGGGATCAGGTGGTAGGTATGAAATAAAGTAAGTACTATGAACATAATTATATTTCCTGGTAGGTAAGGGCCCGTCTTGTATCCCACGTACTAGGTACTATGGACACGTTGTAGGTGCTAGGTGAGGGTTAGTCTTTTATCCAATGTAGTAAGTCTAGGTTACTGGGTATTTATGATTTCGAAAACTGCTAAGTTTTCGATAAATCGGGTTTTATGGATTTGCAATTTGGGAAAACCTGACCCAATTTTCGAAATTACGTTACTCCCTTTTTTCCAATCTTCAAACTCGCAATATCCCAGCCAAATTTTGCCACAACCTGGGTCGGGTTTTTGAAAAATCGGGTTTTAGGGGTTTCTAAACCAAGACAGCCCGACGAACATATCAAAATAACATCACTTTCGTTTTGTACTCTAAAAAATCGCAAAATCCGAGCCAACTTTTGACAAATTTGGCTCAGGTTTTGAAAAAAAACGGGTTTTATGAGTTTGTAAATCAAGAAAACACGAGCCCATTATCCAAATAGCATCACTGTCTTTTTTTACTCTAGAAACTCGCAAAATCAAAGCCAACTTTTGCCAAAACTTGGCTCGGGGTTTCGATATATCGGGTTATAGGGGTTTGTAAATCATGAAAACCCGAGCCAAATTTCGAAATTAGGTTACTGTCTTTTTCAACTATAAAAAATCGCACAATCCGAGCCAACTTTTGCCAAAGCTTGGCTCGGGTTTTCGAATTCTTGGGTTTTATGCCTTTCCAAAACCTTAAAACACGAGCCAAGTTTTGCTAATATGTTATTATCGCTGTTTTACGCATTTAACCCCTCATTTTCCCTAACCTTCATAGCCCTCACCACTGTCGGGCGGCGTGTCTTAAGATCGTTGGATAATGAGGAAAACAGTTTTTCCGAGGTTTGTAATTAAATACAAAAACTATATATTAATGAAAACTAACAGATTCCAAAAATAACATCCTTGGGAAAACTTGTGACATAAAAATAGATTTTTTCCGAATATTTGTCGGTGTTTATCCTCTTTAAACCCTGATATTCATAGCCCTTCCCACTAGTGTTGGGGGTGGGGGGGGGGGGGGGGGGCGTATCAGAGAGAAAAATGCTAAAAAAAAAAAATACTAAAATCACTGTCGGTCCTAAAATTAACCTTTACCATTTATTGTTTTCGTGCGTTCTAATATTATTATTGCAAAACTCATAAATCATCTTCAAAGTTTATATAAACAGATGAGATAATTCTATCCAGGCATCCACTCACAGCACTTCTTCCAGGAAGCTGTACATACTGACGAGGACAATACAAAGCTGTGTACTATTAAATGGAGAGTTATTCTGTTTTTCAGCTTTCCATTTTTCTACTGACATAATGTAGTAGATGTCATTTCATACGTAAAAATAACTGTAATAACATGGCGTTTGAACAATTATACCTTATTGTATTTGAGGATAATTCCACATTGAGCATAACGGCACTGGTCATGGAGAAGGTCCAGTAAGACGTGATCAAATCTACGAGGTCTTCCTTGGGCAGGGTAGTGAGGACCAGGAGCCTCGTGGACCACCCCAGGAGGCGGCCCTTCAGGGACCACTCGGCGAAGTTGGTGAGGAAGGCTTGGTTGTCGCTCACCACCACCACCGTCACACACCAAGATGACTGCCGCAGCTTGGGATTGAATATGGAGACGTATAAGCTCACAATTAACTATAATATCTCTTCGCAGCCCGTTTCCGTATACAAGTGTCTATTTATATTATTAACCCTTCAAGAGCGGCGCTCGACTTAAGTCGTGCACCAATTTGCAGCAAGTTAGGATCATTATTAAGGCTTTTAAAGGGTTAAAATCAAGTGCAAATGGCCGGGAGCGCAGCAGGCCACACGTCCGACACCCAGGGCTTACCGCCACTCACTGACTCACGCTCCCTGTGTTCTCGAGAGGCCGGCAGTGTAGCCAGTAGTGAGCATAGCTATACGCTAAACTCCCATGTTGGTGGCACCACTGCATGAGAACCACGAGTGCTACGTAGCTCGTTCTGGTCTCATTTTGAAGCTTTTAGCGCCTAGTTTTTTGCTGAATACATTTTTTCTTCTCATGCAGATACTTGATTGATCATTCAGGAGGGCCTGAATATGCCCAAAATAGCCCAAAACACCCCGCTAGACAAGGGTTAAAATAGAACTGCATAGGTTACCAACCCCTATAGGATTGTTTAAGGCAGTGTAAATCTGGAAGAAAGCCAAGACCAGAGCCTCTTTTTGAGAACTCCAGTCCCTTGAAGTTAATAGATCTATAAACTTGTATTAAAACAGACGATAACTGAAATGTATGACATTCGGGGAATAGCTTATAAGTATTGTTCATTCTACTTATACCTGACGCTGCACTAAGTAGCATTTATGTACAATATCATTATTGTATTAATATGATAAATTATAATCGATTTAGTCACTAAGAACGATCAGGAATACTACCATAAGCTTGGCCCATAACTATGAACAGTCGTGAGAACTAATTAGGTTGCACCTGTTCGAATCGGTACCGAACACAAACGATACAATGCGATGCTTAATTATTCTATCTCAAATCATTCACAACTTTGCTTAAAAGATTAAATTATGCGAATGGGTTTATCCCTATTATTACTTACAACTGCACACTCAAGGACAAACAGTGAGACGTCACAAATCTTAAAATAGTGATCCGCACGTTCGAGAGATGGCAGCATGATCCCAATGGAACATGGGAGGGTCTCCAATAATTCGTAATAATCCCTACCTTGTACTAATAACGCTATTAGTAATCAATTGAACGTTATCCAGAGACTGTAAACATGACAAAGTTAAATAAACATTAGAAGATACTGTAAAGGCCAGATCATCGTGAAATTGTCGTCATTATGAGGAGGTTCACAGTCAATTTTCTTTACCCCCGCCATTGTTGTTGTGAGACTCGGGAGGTGGACGGGAGTTGCCAACGTCAAACTTGTTGGGACAAAATATCCCTAGTCATAAGTATAACCTAAGAACGTATTTCGTGAAATGTCCTGTTTTAGTGCAACTTTATACATTAACATCTACATAACATGTAACTAATAATATATATTCAAACTTACATTTTAGTTTGTGTTGTGTTGCTTGGAGTTATACAGCTTGCATCATACATAAGTATTTCTTTATGCTGTATATGTATATATAATATTTTCCTCTTGTGTATATATATCTTTTATTTCTAATAATTTACAAGTGTTTTACCAACATTAATTCACTCTTAAAGACGTTCTCTCTTTAATCTAACGGCCCCTCATTATACGGACTTACCCTAACTATGGTAACCCTGCAGACAAGCCAGGCACGCAGATATCAAGGAATATTTAATAAGGAATATCAACTTTTGCTCATAATATACCCCACGATAGTGCTGACACCCCTAGTTCATGCGAGAAAATAACCCACTTCCCCCTCTATCCTTCTTTACTCTGATCGTGGCCTTCAGTTTGTTATGGGGGGGAGGACTATATTATGTTTAAGTCGATTATTTCATATATTTATTATTTATTTAATTTCCTCCCTAGACCTCCATCAAACTTTAAACAAAATCCATTTGATCCCCCTTTTAGATAAATTTGTAAATGTTTCGCTATTACAGGCTCACTACCGTTCGCCAGGAAAACAAAATTGATACCAAGATAGCACGGAAGGTCTTAATATTGACACTTAAATGAGGAGAAAGATCTTAAAATCAACACACTAATGGGGCGAACATCTTAAAATTTGAAAACTAATGGTGCTAAACATGAGGGAGAAGGGGATCTAGAAAAACGGACAATCTCCCCGTAAGCTATCCCGACCTGAATCGAATCTTCTCAGTATTTCCTCACCTAATATTTACAATTCGGAGGTTCGCTTTGCTGTTTGTGGATTCATATTGGGCCAGGATTTATGTTAGAGTGTACAGTTGCCCACATAAGTTCTGTTCCTCTCCTTTATACATGGAAATATAATGCGCATGATTGAATTATGAACGTAGTTCCTTATGCAATGGATAATTCCCCGGTTTAATGTTATTTTAATACCACGATTTTTTTTGATATATTTGAAGATAAATATTGAATCTATATGCTCTAAAGATCATAAGAACATTTGTTTTAACCCTCGGCAAAACCTAATACAAAACTATGGTACTAAAATTTATTTTTCGTAACAAGGTTGTCAATACGGTACTTTCAGTCATCGATAGCTTTAAAGATCATATGAAAATGTGTTAAACCCTCGGAAAAACCTAATATAAAAGTATGGTACTAAAATTTAATTTTCGTAACAAGGTTGTCAATACGGTACTTTCCCGTTATCAATGTACAATCAAGCTGAAGATTGCAGAGTAAACACCATATACTTCATCGACTTTTCTTTCACCTTCGTATAATCGACAGCCAATTTTTTTTTATTTTTGTATTAAGGGATTAGTACTCAACCAGCGGGGGTGTGGGGGCGGCAGCCCCCACTCATAATACTAGGTTAGGTTAGGTAAGGTTGTTAGGTTAGGCTAATGTCTTTTCAAATCACTATCGAGGGGCTGTCTCAACATCGATCGATAGGCCTAATGGGGAAAATAGGTTTTCCCGAGATTTCTAATTAATTACAAACACTATATATTGATGCAAATAACCAATTTTGTTTATAAAAAACACTCGAACAATTTGTGGTATTAAAATAACATTTTTCCAATTCCCCTGACTACTCAACTGATAATTAAAAGAAACTACACTCACAATTCATTCATACTAGCTTTCCTCTTATACATAAGATCACGACGAGGAACACATCTGATGTGAGCAACTGTGCCTACCTGACAAACGTTAACAAATAAAAACTATAAAAGACAAAGATTGTTTACAGAACATTACTAATAAGTGTAAAATGGAGGGAGTGTAAGAAACTGTTCTGGAAAGAGGTCAAGAAAGTTAGAGAAGGTAGCAAGGGAAATAGTAAAGGTGTGAAAGATAAGAATGGGCGAGTGCTAGCCGAGAAGCAAGAGAGAGAGTTGAACGATGGAAGAGTACTTCAATGAATTTCTGAATGTAAGGAATGAAGCGCCAGTAAACATAATTAGATGGGGTATGGGAGGGAGAAGAAGAGAAGTCGTGGAGGAGGAGATGGGGATCAGGTCAGAAGTGTGTGAAGCCCTGAAAGAGTGAAAATAGGGAAAACATCAGGAATAAATTGAGTGTGTGGCGAAGTGCTGAGGTATGGTGGTGAGATAGTGATCGAATGGGTATGTCAAATGTGTAAACTAGCATGGGAGAAGGGAAGTGCACCTGATGACTCCTACAGAGATACAGCATATCTCCTACACACACAAAGTTATACTGTCACATTTCCTACACTGATGTGTATACGGGGAGGCGCCCCTGTCTGTACTCGGCGCTACTGCCTCACAACTCGCCTGACAGACAACTGGTGTTATAATTGATATGTTAACATTGCTGTCAATGTTTTATATAATTATATATCTATATTTTACAGACAACTGATGTTATAATTGATAAGTTGACATTTCTGTCAATGTTTTATATAATTCTATGTCTATATTTTACAGACATCTGGTGTTACAATTGATATGTTGACATTGCTGTCATTGTTTAATTTAAGTGTTTTGCCAGCAGCAGATAATAACAACCCTGCAAAATGTCCCACTTGTACTATCGTTCATGACAGGCTTGAGATATTCATTTAAAAAGTGTCATTGTAATGAATGTGTTCACGAAATCCAATTTTAACTTGCTTTACAGTTTCATTTTATATACGTATGTTTTTAAAGAGATAAACAACAGATCTCACATTCTCCACCGTTGTGTATTCTGTCCTGCATAATGCCACGTCATCGCATTGATAAGCGCTGATCATCTATCAGAATTGTACAAAGGAGTACAAAGGAAATCAAGCAACAACAGATCTAGTGACTCTTCTAGGTTGCTTGTCCTCCAAAACACTGAGGATCAAGTGTCCAAACAGTGGTTTAGAGTGGGTAAGGGAATATTGGAAAGGGATTTACTGCCCTGGAACTAATGTCCGTGGCAGGATTAGGAAGTTAGTAGGGGACAGATGGGTTAGTAACTGAGGGGGGGATAAAATAAAGTTATTCATTTACAAACGCAGTCAGTCGCGGGTTTGATGCGAGATATTTGTCTAGGCGGAGTTTAAATGAATCAACGGTGATGCAGTCTATAACGTTTCGGGGAAGCCCATTCCACAAGTTGACAACTCGATTGAAGAAGAAATTCTTAGATTCGTGAGAGTTAAAAGATTTACCAATAATTTTGCAACCGTTTCCCCGCGTGTAATTAGATTGGTCGATAGTGAAGTACTTACTACAGTTCCTATTGTCGATGCCTTTGATGATTTTGAACACTTGAATTAAGTCACCTCTTAATCTGCGCTGGGTTAAAGGAAATAATTTAATTCTCTAAGACGCTCTTCGTATGGTTTGTTCTTTAGGCTAGGTATCATTTTGGTAACTCTACATTGAACTCGTTCTAGCTTGTTTATATCTTTTTGGTAATAAGGGCACCAGGATTGAACGCAGTATTCCAGAAGAGGGCGGACTAAGGGATTGTAAAGGGTTAGGATAACTTCTTTGGATTTATGCTCAAATGACCTGCCTATAAAGCCAATTATTTTGTTTGCCTTCTTAACAACTTCTGAACATTGTTGACTCGGTTTTAGGTTACTCGATATTGTTACTCCCAGATCGGTTTCTCTGTTTACATTCTTAAGCTGAGTGCCATTCATCGAATAGTTTGCTTTCTCATTTAGGTATCCGATATGTAGTACTTTACATTTATCCGCATTGAAACTCATTTGCCAAATTTGGGCCCAACATGACAATTTATCTAGATTGTGTTGCATATCGTCAACTTGTTCTTTTGAGAGTACGCTATTTGCAATTTTTGTATCGTCAGCAAATTTTGAGATTCTACAGGCGAGACCCTCATCTATGTCGTTTATGTAAATTAGAAAGAGAATTGGTCCTAGTACCGATCCCTGGGGTACCCCGCTACTTACTTTGGTCCATTTAGATGCCTTACCGTTTATGACTACTCTTTGCTTTCTGTCGCTGAGCCAATTTTCTATCCATTTCAACACACCATCTTATATTCCATGCGCTTTTAGTTTTAGCAGTAAATGTTTGTG
The DNA here is from genome assembly GCA_037953745.1 of Lithodes maja. Lineage (NCBI taxonomy): Eukaryota > Metazoa > Arthropoda > Malacostraca > Decapoda > Lithodidae > Lithodes > Lithodes maja. Next base: position 72,639 of record JBAKBP010004029.1, read on the forward strand.
GGGAACTTTGTCAAAGGTCTTTTGAAAATCAAGGTATATATATAATATCTACAGCTTTACTCTCATCGTAGAGGTTGAGGATATCGTGGAAGAAGTCTAAGAGGTTTGTTAAACAGGAACGTTTTTTACGAAAGCCGTGTTGAGTATCTTTAAGGATGTTATTTTCCTCTAAGTGATTTACGAGTCTGTCTCGTATGACCGTTTCTAGCATTTTACATACAACTGAGGTTAAGTTAATTGGACGATAGTTACTGGGTAGGGGTTTGCTGCCTTTTTTGAATATCGGTGTTACGTTGGCTAGCTTCCACTGATCGGGCATAGTTCCAGACTGCAAGGATTTATTGAATAGTAATGTCAGTGGTTTGGAGAGCTCATCCTTAGCTTCCTTTAGAACTCTAGGCGAGATTGTATCAGGTCCAGGCGTTTTATTTACCTTGAGTTTATCTAAACAATTCAATACTTCTCTCTCTGTAACGGTGATATTGCTTAGAACATCTGAATTATCAATCTGAATCGGCGATGGTGTAGGGATATCACTGAGGTCTTCTGTTGTAAAAACTGATGCAAAGAAGGTATTGAGGGCATTACTCATTTGTACTTCGTCTTTGGTGTATTCTCCATTTTCATCGACTAACGGTCCAACAGTTGAAGTAACTACTTTTTTCTTTCTGATATAACTATAGAATTCTTTCGGGTTTGTTTTGTTACGACCGGGCACTCGGGTACACTAGGGCTCTCAAACAGGACTCGAGTATGGCTCGCTGCCACAACGGAAACACACGATCCCAACCCCAGAGTACTGCCAGCCGAACAAAAAAACACCAATACCCTCCAGAGTTCTATCTGCTATAACGGGGTATACAAGAACTCGGTACTAGCGTTTCACAACAGACTAATAAAAAGACGGGAGTTATCTAGTCTGGTCAACAATCAAACAAAGAAGTAAATACAACAACACCAAAGAATAGTGTTGGCCGAAGCCGAAGTAATCCACCCTTGACTAAGAACTTAAGAAGTCCTCCACCCTCTACTTCGGATCGGCACTATTACGTTACGTTAAACAATAGTCCTCGAGCATCGAGCAAGGAATCTTCTGATAAAGTTAGATGCTTCTCGGATACTCGTAAGAAGTAAGTATCGGATTTTGAACAGCAATTTCAATAAGTAACACACTGGCAATTAACTAATATTAAAGGCTTTAAATTGACATAAGAAGAATTAGAAGAATAGACAGTAGTAAATGGCAAACATATAAAAGAAGTACTCCGACAATGCACTGGCCATAGCCTACTAGGATTGTGCTCGGGGGCCACTAATCTCTAAAGTAGCTTAAGCGTGCCACACATGAAATCAATAGTGCTTAAACATTAACATACCTAAGGAAAGCTTCAATACTATGCTGTATCTGCTGACCGAGCAAAGTCTAGCTGGGATGTAGTAGGCTAGGAAACAATGGCTGAGCAAGCGGCTCGTAGCCTAGCGAGGTCCTTAAGGCTGTGCGGCCAAATTACGTTAATTGACGGGATGCTCTCTTGAGAGATCCAGATCACTAGTATCTGGTTCTCTCCTGGCGATCCTCTCAAAGTCAAGCAAACGAGTTAGCACAGTGCTGGGTGGCAGAGGCAAAAGCCCTCACTCGCAACACAGTGCTAAACTCACAAGGTACACAGTCAGAAAGACCACCTAGGCTTTCCAAGTCTCCGTTGCGATTGTACAGGTTCAACAAAACCTAATACACATCGGGAATCACAACTCTAGTAGCCTTATCCCAGTCTAGCATCACCTAGATCAGCAGAAAACAGGAACATGAATAATCATACACAGGGAAATGCATATACGAGTGCAACAAACATTAATCAATCCTATTCTAGTTATCCCTTCCAAAATAGGCTATCTAATAGGCATATATCTCGTGAGAACTCAAGCGATAATACTTTGGCTGACTAAATCTGCACCAAAGGGGTCATTGAGGTTATAAAGGGTCGGGAAGAGGAGAAGATAGGCGGTTCAGAGAGTAGAGAAAGTTCACATCAGTCGGAAGAATATGTATAGTTGTAAGGGATATGAGAAGTCGCTTTGCCTAATGAGTTCTAAGGAAAATGCAGCGAGACCTCCCTTTTTATACTCGGCCCTCTAGTGAGCATATCGCCAACGACTAAGGACCGCCCACTAGCAATCGTTACGTAATAATTCTCTCTCAATCTGGGATGACAAAGGATTTCCCACGCACTGAGAGGGAGGAGGGAGGAGGAAGGAGGGGAGTTAGGCCTACCTGCCGCATGGCGCACTCACTGGGCCCCCCGTTACGCACTCTCTCTCCTCTGATCATTACCAATAAGTCCCACACACAACACTTATAACTAATGATATAAAATAGAACTCGTTGACTCAGATGAAAACAAAATACATATTTATAATACTTATAGTACAACGGCTCACATAAACTAAGTTAGGAAACTCTACACAGACTACAGCCAAAGTTCCTGCCCTGACGATCCTAGCGAGAGTGGGGCATGACTGGGCGTTCTGTACAGCATGCTCATACTCGACATGCGTCACACCTCCCCCAAGATTTTACCTGCTCAACCCTGAGCTAAACTCTGACACACAGAACCCCATCAAGCCCCTCACACCCAGCGACCGCATGGCACCAAAACAAAGCTGAGTTTATCATCAAAACACATCTTATTATAAACAAAAATTCACATTTTATAACTCCTCCCAACAATAGCAAAAGACACAATATCATGCTCCCAGAGCGAGCTTACAGCAGCTCAGCCGTTTGATAGTTTGTGGACTACTCAAACTCTATAGGCTATGACAAACTTATACAATTATCTATATCAAAAAGAAAGAGTTTTTTTTATGATTTTTATATTTTAATATGTTTTTCCCGGCTGCACTATAAGGGCAGCCTATTTTTCTTCTATACCAAACGCTCAACTCCTGCTTTACGACCCAATACGCTGGGCTACAACCGCGAGCCAACAAGCACCAAGCGCAAAATACTATTCAAACTAAAGCAGGAGGCTACCCGTGTGTCAATCTACCCAGGATCATATACCCTTGAACGACCATCTGCAACCACGTTGTCACAACCGGCAATATGGCGTATGTCCAGGTTATATACCAATAACCTTAGTGACCACCTGGTCAGCCTCATATTCCGATTGTGAAACTGGTCCAAGAACTTGAGAGGGTGATGATCTGGGTAAACTACAACGACCGGACCATAGGCTGGAACATAGACCTCGAAATGCCCCAGCGCATCATCGTCCTTTTCACTTTCATTCATCAGGTTCTGAAACGTTGCTGGTGCATTCTCAAGTCCGTCAGGCATAACATTGCACCGGTAGGTACTCCCGTCCACAACAAAACCACATACCTCTTTAGCACGCTCGGACAAAGTTACAGGCAACGACCACTCACGACATTCCTTATCCCTCAGACCCTTCGTCCACACGTAATCCAGCTCTGCTTGCACCATAGGCTGTCGAGCAGGATTTATACGGTAGGGAATTAAACTGAGCCTTGCACTATCTCCAGCCTGCATGTCGGATTCTACCCCGTACATCAGGCCTGGAGAAGCAACAAACATGCGAAAGTACTGCCATAGCCTAGTAAATAACTGCCTTGCACTGTCTCCACAAACAACATGCCTAGTGCCCTCCCACAACCCAGCCGAGACCGCAGCTTCTAACTTGTAGGTCTCCCTCCTTCTCCACCTTCGTCCCTAGAACAGCCAGGTCATGAGAGGGACAATCAGTACCACCTGTGCAGTCACTCCCATAGTTCATTATTGCTAAGGCTTCCCCGCCGATACCGTACATGCGCACCCCCGCATTCCTTGTGACGACATCTGCCTGCGCAGCATCACCGCTTTCAGCGACATGGCCAGATACAGTCGGTCTATGGTAGGGCTGTTGCATTAGACTAGAGCAGCATTGGGAGGCTATGCGACGACCGGGCACTGCGATACCACAGCCGACCTTACCAATCTGCTCAATGTCCTCCTTTTTACCACCACCCTTGGCAGCCATGGGTCGACCCTGACCTGGCAACCATGCCAAAGCCTCGTCGCCCACCTTGAACCACCGAAACAACGAGGCTAACGGTCTTTCAACAGTCACGTGACCTGCCCGTGGAACATCTTGCACCGCCCGAGTTGTGAGACTCAGGGACTCGGCACGACCAGTGGGGTATGAACCGAGCTGGTGCTGGAGTGCTGCACACTGCTGCTCAGGCAGGTGCTCTAGCGCTTCCACAGCCACCAGACTCGTGTCCCCCGCCCACGGCTCCGCCGAGACATAACAATCCCTACTCTCCTCCACCTGTGCCCTACTGCCCCCCTCTCCTTCTCCACCTTGGCCGCGGCAGACCAACGCAGGGACAGTAGGCTGCTCAGGTGGTTGCCTCACAAACTCCTCCAACAGGTTCACATGACATGCTTCCCCGTCCTCGTGTTTGATCTCGACAGCCCCATTACCACACTTCTGAACCTCCGGATCCTCCAACTGCAGTTTACAAATATCTGAAGGAACCAACCTGTCTAGATGCTTCCGAAGCAACCCAAGTCCTCCCCCAATATCAAACTGAGCAACCCTTTTTTCTCTCCGTGTGCAACGTTGCTGCCCCGGAGTCTCTTCCGGCCCTACCTCCTCACTAGCTGTGACAGGTCCTGGGGCCTCTCCAGACTCTAACATAGGGGCCAATACTGAATCACCCAGGAGAGCCGCCGAGTCAAAACTCTTAAAACCAACTCCAGCTTTAGCCTCCTCCTGTTGATCGTTCCTCTGCTGGTCTGAAGACGGAGGACTAGGCTGTGACACTTTATCTGCCCGAGCTCGGGTGACAACACACGCCATGGGTTGTGTCTGGCACCGCTCGACCCACTCTTGCTCTTCCCCACTCACGTCGGCCGGCCTCTCGGCAACGACTAAGGGTAGAACCTCAGAAGCGGGCATTGCAAAGTCGTTGCCGAGAAGAAGGTCGACGCCCTCCACTGGCAGTTTCTCCACAATCCCGACATCCAATTCACGTGCCACACCATCCACCTCCAACTCCAACCGCACCAGCGGGTATGACCGAGTTGCATTAATACCCTGCACCACTACCACCCGAGCCGCATTTATAGGGTAGCCAGTCAAGTTATTCATCAGAGTCTGGGAAGCACCTGTATCACGCAAGACCTCTACTCCATGCTTGCGCCCCGCCCACATCACGCAACCCCGCCCTCTATGGTCGCAAAAAACATCCTGAGCAGGGTTCGAGCCTCCCAGGTGCTTCTGCATTGGCTGTGCCTCAGCCTCTGACGAACTGCCCCGGGCAAACTCAGAAGACTTCGGAGACACACCAATGTTGCAGGCCAAAGACACAGCTGCTGTAGGTGGTTTGCTAGGACAGACTCTTGCAAAGTGCCCCTTTTCATGACAATGATAACACTCCAACTCCCCTCTGGGCTTCCCTTGGTACTGGGAAGGGCCCGGCCCCTTCTTAAATGGGACGGTGCTAGTCTTGTGGTCAGTCTTGGTATCATGGCTCTTGTACTTATTTGCATAATGTATATCACTAACTCGGGGGGGTGGGGCGTCACGCCCCTTGTTACCTGCCTCACTACGCTGAGCAGACCCGCACCCACGAATTAGTGATAGCCGGAGGTCAGCCATCTCAGCTGCCTCCTGTAGAGTTTTTGGGTTCTTTTCTTTAATGGTTAAAGTCATTTCTGCACCTGTACACTTATAAAACTGCTCGAGCAGAAACAGCTCAGTCAACTGTTCGGCCGTCTCAGCTTTCTCAGAACGTGTCCAGTTTGTAAGTGCATCTTTTAAGTCCCGGGCATGTTCAAGAAAGGTCGCCTCCCTAGTCTTCGTAACACCCCGAAACTTCAATCGATATGTTTCTGGTTGCAACTCGTATGCCCGTAGGACAGCTCTCTTCAATTCTGGGTAGTCAATGCAAGACTCTAAAGGTAGTGCATCATAAGCCTTCAGACCCTTACCCGTAAGTCTTGAGGAGACTAGAGCTGCCCACTTCTCTTCAGGCCAATTATGCTCCCTACACTTCTTCTCAAAACGATTAAAAAATTCTGTGACTTCAGTTTCACTAAATGCCGGCACCAATTTGACTTAAGTGGGACAAGGACTGTTCTCTTACTTGGCCCTCACGGCCCATCCGAGTCCCTGTCGAATCTGCACGAGTCTTATCTAAATCTATTTGAGCACAATATTTCTCTGAGTCGTACCTAAGCTCAGCCTCGTGCCTCCTAGTCTCATTCTCCTGCCTCCTAGACTCAGCCTCAATCTCCTTCTCCTGCTTCCTAGTCTCATTCTCATGCCTCCTGGTCTCAGCCTCAATCTCCTTCTCCTGCTTCCTAGACTCAATTTTAGCAAGCTCAAGTCTAAATATCATATCTGGAGACAGGCAGGAAGAGGGAGCTGCCACTACTGAAGGAGGGGGGGCAAAAACTGGGGAACCACCATGTACACCGCCCGAGGGCACTCCAATCTGCCAATTCTCATCCCTCTGTGGGAGAGTGCTAACCTCCGGCAACTGAGTGGACGGCACTGTGGGAGTCGAGTGAGAGGGGATCTGGGGAGGAACCCCCCCAAACGCCCTCTCCTCCGAAACCCCATGTCGCCCACGCAACACCCAGGAAATCAGCTCCCTCTTGGACATCCCTATTACATTGGATAGGCCCAAAACCTTGGCTATCAGGTGCAAGCCATAAATATCCACCCCAGTCAGCCTCTCCTCCGTCACGTGGTACCGCTTACTCACAAAGACTCTAGCATCCTCCTCACTGATTACTAACGGCACCTCTTCTAATGGCATCTCTCGCTCCTCGTCAGTGCTAGGGCACGACATACTGAAGTCCACAAAAAAATTCTCGAGACAAAAGTGTTAAACTTCCTTATGCAAGCACTAATTACTAAATTAACTGGAGTCTCTTAAATGCTCTACTAATTGCCCTACAAAAAAAATATTCTTCAATATGCACGCTAAAGTACAAACAAATAAATGTTGTACAACTCTGCAAAAATTTATACTGTTCACAAAATCCTAAGCAAGGTCGCCATTTGTTACGACCGGGCACTCGGGTACACTAGGGCTCTCAAACAGGACTCGAGTATGGCTCGCTGCCACAACGGAAACACACGATCCCAACCCCAGAGTACTGCCAGCCGAACAAAAAAACACCAATACCCTCCAGAGTTCTATCTGCTATAACGGGGTATACAAGAACTCGGTACTAGCGTTTCACAACAGACTAATAAAAAGACGGGAGTTATCTAGTCTGGTCAACAATCAAACAAAGAAGTAAATACAACAACACCAAAGAATAGTGTTGGCCGAAGCCGAAGTAATCCACCCTTGACTAAGAACTTAAGAAGTCCTCCACCCTCTACTTCGGATCGGCACTATTACGTTACGTTAAACAATAGTCCTCGAGCATCGAGCAAGGAATCTTCTGATAAAGTTAGATGCTTCTCGGATACTCGTAAGAAGTAAGTATCGGATTTTGAACAGCAATTTCAATAAGTAACACACTGGCAATTAACTAATATTAAAGGCTTTAAATTGACATAAGAAGAATTAGAAGAATAGACAGTAGTAAATGGCAAACATATAAAAGAAGTACTCCGACAATGCACTGGTCATAGCCTACTAGGATTGTGCTCGGGGGCCACTAATCTCTAAAGTAGCTTATGCGTGCCACACATGAAATCAATAGTGCTTAAACATTAACATACCTAAGGAAAGCTTCAATACTATGCTGTATCTGCTGACCGAGCAAAGTCTAGCTGGGATGTAGTAGGCTAGGAAACAATGGCTGAGCAAGCGGCTCGTAGCCTAGCGAGGTCCTTAAGGCTGTGCGGCCAAATTACGTTAATTGACGGGATGCTCTCTTGAGAGATCCAGATCACTAGTATCTGGTTCTCTCCTGGCGATCCTCTCAAAGTCAAGCAAACGAGTTAGCACAGTGCTGGGTGGCAGAGGCAAAAGCCCTCACTCGCAACACAGTGCTAAACTCACAAGGTACACAGTCAGAAAGACCACCTAGGCTTTCCAAGTCTCCGTTGCGATTGTACAGGTTCAACAAAACCTAATACACATCGGGAATCACAACTCTAGTAGCCTTATCCCAGTCTAGCATCACCTAGATCAGCAGAAAACAGGAACATGAATAATCATACACAGGGAAATGCATATACGAGTGCAACAAACATTAATCAATCCTATTCTAGTTATCCCTTCCAAAATAGGCTATCTAATAGGCATATATCTCGTGAGAACTCAAGCGATAATACTTTGGCTGACTAAATCTGCACCAAAGGGGTCATTGAGGTTATAAAGGGTCGGGAAGAGGAGAAGATAGGCGGTTCAGAGAGTAGAGAAAGTTCACATCAGTCGGAAGAATATGTATAGTTGTAAGGGATATGAGAAGTCGCTTTGCCTAATGAGTTCTAAGGAAAATGCAGCGAGACCTCCCTTTTTATACTCGGCCCTCTAGTGAGCATATCGCCAACTACTAAGGACCGCCCACTAGCAATCGTTACGTAATAATTCTCTCTCAATCTGGGATCGACAAAGGATTTCCCACGCACTGAGAGGGAGGAGGGAGGAGGAAGGAGGGGAGTTAGGCCTACCTGCCGCATGGCGCACTCACTGGGCCCCCCGTTACGCACTCTCTCTCCTCTGATCATTACCAATAAGTCCCACACACAACACTTATAACTAATGATATAAAATAGAACTCGTTGACTCAGATGAAAATAAAATACATATTTATAATACTTATAGTACAACGGCTCACATAAACTAAGTTAGGAAACTCTACACAGACTACAGCCAAAGTTCCTGCCCTGACGATCCTAGCGAGAGTGGGGCATGACTGGGCGTTCTGTACAGCATGCTCATACTCGACATGCGTCACAGTTTTACTTTGAATCGCAATATGTAACTCTAAGGTCTTTTTACTTTGCTTAATTAACTGTTTGGCTTTGCGTCGTAGCTCTACAAATTTCAGCCGTTCTTCGTCATTTTGTGAGGATTTTAATCTATCATTAGCAAATTTTTTAGCAAGCAGGCAGTTTGAAATATCTTTATTCCACCATTTGGGCTTATTATTATGGCCTGGACGCCGTATTTTCGATGGTATGCAGTCTTGCACTGCTTTTAGGTAAGTGGCTTCGAATAACTTCCAAGATGTATTTATGTCGTTATTGTGAATTAAAAAGCTCCAGTCAGTTTCTTTAAACATAGCTCTAAGTTTATGGAAGTTTGCTTTCTTGAAATTAGGGACTTTTTCGATGCTACTATTTGGTTCGTTACTAGTAAACTTTAAAGTGAAAGTTATCGTACTATGGTCGCTGTTACTGAATTCATCACCAACATTCAAATTCTCTATTAATTCTTCTTTTGTTGCAAGTACAATGTCAAGAACGTCATTACCACGGGTTGGCGTTCGAACAAATTGATAAAGCGAACTCTCTTGCAAGTTCGTATACAAGTCATGTCCGGAGTGTGAAGTAAGAGTATCGCCCCACTTGGTCACAGGTAAATTAAAGTCGCCAAAAATTACGGTATCTTGTGAGTTACTTACATCTGCAATTTGTTCGTAAATTTTTCGGTCAGTTTGCACTGATTGAGCTGGAGGTCTGTATATTAATGCAAGTATTATTTTTGTACCTTTATTATTCTTTATTAGCACAAAAGATGCGTGGACGTTCACAATTTGAGGTTTTGACAAGAGGGTAGGGTTAAGACTTTCTTTGATATAAAGTAAAACGCCACCTCCATTTCGATTTATTCGGCTTTTCTCAAACATTACATAACCGGGAAGTGAATACTCTGCTAAAAAAGTCTCTATCTTCTGTATTGAGCCAATATTCTGTTATGCCAATCACATCATCATTTTCTGTAAACACTAGCTCCTCTAAATCTGAAAATGTATTGCATATGCTACGAGTGTTTGCATAGAAATCTTTAAATTTGTTATTTTAGAACTCACGGAACGCTCTTTAATAATATTTTTGGTTCTTGTCGGATCTACATTTATGTTCATGGCTGTCCTCGGTCCTCGCTGTCTTCGGTCCTTATCGCTGGTGGTACTCGGTTGCCTCTGTTTTTTTCTTGGCGTTGGATGATTTATGTCACTGCTGCTTCTTCTCGGATGGCGTTTTTTGATCCATGGCTGCGGACTGCTTCGTGTAGGAGACGACCCATGCGTGCTGAACCCACAGGGTTTAGATGAGTGCCATCCTTGCGGAACAGAGTAGGCTGGTTGTAGAAGTTGTCCCAGAGGTTGATGAATTCAACTTCTTCCCTCAGACACAAATATTTTAGTCGGCTATTTGTGCTGAAGGCCTTGTCGTAGAATTTGTCAGGTGCTTCGATCTTGGGGAGAATGCCTGAGATGATGATATTCCTTGACTTGTTTTTGTGGTGCTGGATCATCTTGCGATATTTCTCCATCAACTCTTCGGATCTGGTGCGCATGACGTCATTTGAACCAGCATGGATGACAAAAAGGGTATTTTCATTTGCATCCTTTGTGGTATCTTCGAAGGCTTCCACAATGTCGTCCAGTCCAGCTCCTGGGATGCAAAATCTTTTTCGTTGATTTGGGACTCTGTCGCAGAACTCTTCGACCTGTCCTCGTAGGATGGAATCCCCAACGAGCCTGGTCTCCTCTGGTTCGTCTTCCATCTCTACCAATATCTCAAATCTGTTGCAGATATGACATTATAATTGTAGGACTTTTGCCGGATGCACCGTTTGGTGTATGTCCAGGAGATATGCTGGGTACTCTGTTTTTGTGAAGGAAATGTGCTCGATACTTGTATTTGTGTAGGAAATATGACCGACTATTTGTAGGATATGTGACAGTACTCCAACATTTGTAGTTGTGTATATGTGACTACGCCCCTAATGTATATATAGATGGAGTCCTGAAAGAAATACAAGGAAGAGCAGTGGATGTTAGTATACCGCTGATAAAGAAGGGAAACGAGTGGAAGCTACCTGTACTACTGTTTGCCGATGGTACAGTTCTGATGAGCGATAGTGAATGGGAGTTGCAAGGTCTAATAAAAATGTTTGGAACATTGTGTGAAAAACGGAATCTGAAGGTAAATGCGGGGAAGAGCAAGGTTATGGTCTTTGAAAGGGGTGCAGCCACAGAGTGTGAGGTGAGGTTGAACGGTCAGGCTATGAAAAATGTCAGCTCATTTAAGTATCTGGACATTGTGCTGAGTGTTGAACTCACTTTGTATTCGCCTCACCTTGCTGTAGCACCGGCAGAGTTCCATATGCTGAGTATTGCAGGCAGAGTTGGCGGATAATACTTTGATTCATTGTCCAGGGCGGGGTGAGCAGATTATATTCCAGTGCACTAATAAGCTTTGAGTGCTGACTCATTTCTTGCTGCCTGGCCAGGACTTGACTCCACTGCCAGCACTTCCATCCGCTATCATTACTCACGGTCAACTGTCTTCCGACGCCATCTTCCGACGCCATGACTCAGTTACTCATCGCCCTGCTCATGACGTCACAATATCGACGCTCCATATACGCACTAGTTTCCGTGCCCCATTTGAATTCATTTGTTTTTTATCTTTCTTTCCTTTTCCGATTACGTACCTTTTATGTAATATATATTGTATTTATTCCACATTATTCGTATTGTACTTTCCCACTTATGTTGTGTATTTTCTCATAACATAATTACTTAATACCCATTTATCTAATTATTCTTATTGTACTTTTTCCACTTATGTATTTTGTCATAACATATTCACTTTAATACCCAAGTTTCTAATTACTAAGACTAACACATTCTCCTCTTTTTCTTTTCTTTTTTTTCTTTTTCTTTTCTTTACTCTGCTTTGCTCAACTAGTGGAGCAGATAACTGCAAATTTCAGGAGAATCGTTCAAATGGTGATGCAAGCATGAAATTTGGTACATGTACCCTTCAAGGTCCATTCTTCTCAGAAATACCGCTTGCCACGCGAAAATCCAAGATGGCGGTCATTTTTCAAGATGGCTGCCGTGCCTGACCATATATTGCTTAATTCTGTTTTAATTATTACCTGGTGAACATTTAAGAGAAAACTGTTTCTTGCTAACCAGATTAATGAGAAGCACTGTTTTAATCATTGTCATAGTCTATAATTGGAATTTTAGAATGTCATCCAAGATGGCGTCCATTAATTTCATATGTTCATATCTAAGCAACTACTGAACATATATACATGATTTTTGGTGTGCACATACATTCTTTGGGTCAGATAATCCAATGGAGCCATTTTCACATTTGTTAGTAAGGACTGAGGCAGTGATGAGATCTTGCAATATAATAGAGTGATGTCAACACACAACCAGGGCACACTGGTAACATCGCTGCTGTGCAACTCAGCATGGGGTTCAGTGTCAGCTTATTTTACTGTACTATACTATAAGTTGTAGTGTAGTTTACTGTACTATACTATAAGTTGTAGTGTAGTTTACTGTACTATACTATAAGTTGTAGTGTAGTTTACTGTACTATACTATAAGTTGTAGTGTAGTTTACTGTACTATACTATAAGTTGTAGTGTAGTTTACTGTACTATACTATAAGTTGTAGTGTAGTTTACTGTACTATACTATAAGTTGTAGTGTAGTTTACTGTACTATACTATAAGTTGTAGTGTAGTTTACTGTACTATACTATAAGTTGTAGTGTAGTTTACTGTACTATACTATAAGTTGTAGTGTAGTTTACTGTACTATACTATAAGTTGTAGTGTAGTTTACTGTACTATACTATAAGTTGTAGTGTAGTTTACTGTACTATACTATAAGTTGTAGTGTAGTTTACTGTACTATACTATAAGTTGTAGTGTAGTTTACTGTACTATACTATAAGTTGTAGTGTAGTTTACTGTACTATACTATAAGTTGTAGTGTAGTTTACTGTACTATACTATAAGTTGTAGTGTAGTTTACTGTGTTTTGACCGGGCACTCGGGTACACTAGGGCTCTTACACAGGACTCGAGTATGGCTCGCTGCCACAACGGAAACACACGATCCCAACCCCAGAGTACTGCCAGCCGAACAAAAAACGCCACTACCCTCCAGAGTTCTATCTGCTATAACGGGGTATACAAGAATTCGGTACTAGCGTTTCACACAACAGACTAATAACAAGACGGGAGTTATCTAGTCTGGTCAACAATCAAACAAAGAAGAAAGTACTACAACACTAAAGAATAGTGTTGGCCGAAGCCGAAGTAATCCACCCTTGAACTAAGAACTTAAGAAGTCCTCCACCCTCTACTTCGGATCGGCACTATTACGTTACGTTAAACAATAGTCCTCGAGCATCAAGCAAGGAATCTTCTGATAAGTTAGATGCTTCTCGAATACTCATAAGAAGTAAGTATCGGATTTTGAACAGCAATTTAATGAATAACTCACTGGTAATTAAAGGCTTTAAATTGACATAAGAAGAATTATAAGAATAAGCAATAGGATATGGCAAACATTAAGAAGAAGTACTCCGACAATGCACTGGCAATAGCCTACTAAGATTGTGCTCGTGGGCCACTAATCTCTGAAGTAGCTAAGCGTGCCACACATGAAATCAATAGTGCTTAAACAATAATATACATAAGGAGAAGCTTCAATACTATACTGTATCTGCTGGTCGAGCAAAGTCTAGCTGGGATATCTAAGGTTAAGAGACAATGGCTGAGCAACCGGCTCGTAGCCTAGCGAGGTCCTTAAGACTGTGCGGCCAAATTACGGTAATTGACGGGATGCTCTCTTGAGAGATCCAGATCACTAGTATCTGGTTCTCTCCTGGCGATCCTCTCAAAGTCAAGCAAATGAGATAGCACAGTGTTGGGTGGCACAGGCAAAAGCCCTCACTCGCAACACAGTGCTAAACTCCCACGGTACACAATCAAAAAGACCCCCTAGGCTTCCCACGTCTCCGTTGCAATTGTGCTGGTTCAACCAACCTAGCACTCATAGGAAATCACAACTCGAGGAACCCTATCCCAGTCTAGCATTACCTAAACCAGCAGAAAACAGGAACATGAATAATCGCACACAGGGAAATACATATACGAGTGCAACAAACATCAATCAATCCTATTCTAGTTAACCCTTCCAAAATAGGCTATCTAACAGGCACTTATCTCGTGAGAACTCAAGCGATAATACTTTGGCTGACTAAATCTGCACCAAAGGGGTCATTGGTTAAAAAGGGACGAGAAGAGAAGAAAATAGGCTGTTCAGAGATTAGAGAAAGTTCACATCAGTCGGAAGAATATCGATAGTTGCAAGGGATATGAGAGGTCGCTTTGCCTGATGAGTTCTGATCTAAAAATGGCGAGACCTCCCTTTTTATACTCGGCCCCGTAGCGAGCATAACGGCAATCATGACGTCACATTCTCTCTCTCAATCTGGGATCGACAAAGGATTCCCACGCTCTTGATGAGGGGGGAGGGAGGGGGGAAGGAGGAGGAGGGAGTGAGGCCTACACACCTCGTGGCGCGCACACTGTCCTCCGTTACATAACTCGCTCCTCTCATCATTACATACAAGTCCCACACACAATACTTATATCTAATGATATAAAATAGAACTCGTTGACTTAGAAGAAAACAAAATACATAATGATAATACTTATAGTACAACGGTTCACATAAACTGAGTTAGGAAACTCTACACAGACTACAGCCAAAGTTCCTGCCCTGACGATCCTAGCGAGAGTGGGGCCTGACTGGGCGTTCTGTACAGCATGCTCATACTCGACATGCGTCACACCTCCCCCAAGATTTTACTTGCTCAACCCTGAGCTAAAATCTGATATACAGAACCCCATCAAACCCCTCACACCCAGCGACCGCATGGCACTAAAACAACGCTGAGTTTATCACTAAAACACATCTTAAAAAAAAAATTCACATTTCATAACTCCTCCCAACAATAGTAAAAGACATAATATCATGCTCCCAGAGCGAGCTTACAGCAGCTCAGCCGTTTGATAGTTCGTGGACTACTCAAACACTACAGGCTATGACAAACTTATACAATTATCTATATCAAAAAGAAAGAGTTTTTATATGATTTTTTATATTTTAATATGTTTTTTCCCGGCTGCACTATAAGGGCAGCCTATTTTCTTCTATACCAAACGCTCAACAATCCTGCTTTACGACCCAATACGCTGGGCTACAACCGCGAGCCAACAAGCACCAAGCGCAAAATACTACTCAAACCAAAGCAGGAGGCTACCCGTGTGTCAATCTACCCAGGATCATATACCCCTGAACGACCACATGCAACCTCGTTGTCACAACCGGCAATATGGCTTATGTCCAGGTTATATACCAATAACCTTAGTGACCACCTGGTCAGCCTCATATTCCGATTGTGAAACGGGTCCAAGATCTTGAGAGGGTAATGATCTGGGTAAACTACACCGACCGGACCATAGGCTGGAACATAGATCTCGAAATGCCCCAGCGCATCATTGTCCTTTTCACTTTCATTCATCAGGCTCTGACACGTTGCTGGTGCATTCTTAAGTCCGTCAGGCACAACATTGCACTGGTAGGTACTCCCGTCCACAACAAAACCACATACCTCTTTAGCACGCTCGGACAAAGTTACAAGCAACGACCACTCACGACATTCCTTATCCCTCAGATCCTTCGTCCACACGTAATCCAGCTCTGCTTGCACCATAGGCTGTCGAGCAGGATTTATACGGCAGGGAATTAAACTGAGCCTTGCACTATCTCCAGCCTGCATGTCGGATTCTACCCCGTACCTCAGGCCTGGAGAAGCAACAAACATGCGAAAGTACTGCCATAGCCTAGTAAATAACTGCCTTGCACTGTCTCCACGAACAACATGCCTTGTGCCCTCCCACAACCCAGCCGAGACCGCAGCTTCTAACCTGTAGTCTCCCTCCTTCTCCACCTTCGTCCCTAGAACAGCCAGGTCATGAGAGGGACAATCAGTACCACCCGTGCAGTCACTCCCACAGTTCATTATTGCTAAGGCTTCCCCGCCGATACCGTACATGCGCACCCCCGCATTCCTTGTGACGACATCTGCCTGCGCAGCATCACCGCTTTCAGCGACATGGCCAGATACAGTCGGTCTATGGTAGGGCTGCTTGCATTAGACTAGAGCAGCATTGGGAGGCTATGCGACGACCGAGGCACTGCGATACCACAGCGCGACCTTACCAATCTGCTCAATGTCCTCCTTTTGACCACCACCCTTGGCAGCCATGGGTCGACCCTGACCTGGCAACCATGCCAAAGCCTCGTCGCCCACCTTGAACCACCGAAACAACGAGGCTAACGGTCTTTTTACATTCACGTGACCTGCCCGCGGAACATCTCGCACCGTCCGAGTTGTGAGACTCAGGGGCTCGGCACGACCAGTGGGGTATGAACCGAGCTGGTGCTGGAGTGCTGCACAGCTGCTAGGCAGTGCTCTAGGCTAGCTCATAGACTCTT
>JBAKBP010004029.1:89368-142863 GCA_037953745.1 Lithodes maja
CGTTGCAATCTGATTTAAACAAAATATCAGAGTGGAGTCGAAAAAATGGCAGATGCCCTGTCAATTGTCGATAAATGTCAGGGTGCTGCAGGTTTGGTAGCAGAAATATGAAATACAAATACAAATGAATGGCAACAAATAAAACCGCAACGGTAGGTAAAAGACCTAGGGTACTAATATCTAAAAACCTAAAACTTCCGACAATGTATAGCAGCTGCAAATAAGGCAAACATAGCATTGGGCTTTATTAACAAAATTTACATATAACATGAAAACGTAATAGTGCCACTGTTCAAAAGTATGGTGA
Organism: Lithodes maja; assembly: GCA_037953745.1. Lineage (NCBI taxonomy): Eukaryota > Metazoa > Arthropoda > Malacostraca > Decapoda > Lithodidae > Lithodes > Lithodes maja. The sequence goes on from JBAKBP010004029.1 coordinate 89,676, forward strand.
GGCCCCACCTTGAATATGGTGTGCAGTTCTGGTCACCTATCTGATCAAGGACATTGTAAGACTCGAGTCAGTACAGCGTAGAGCGACAGATGATACCTCCAGAAATAAACCATATGAAGAAAGACTTAAACAATTGAACCTGTTCTCATTAAAAAGAGGAGTTGAGGGTCAGCTTATTGAGTGCTTTAAGATACTAAAAGGTTTCGACAAAGTCGATGTAAATGCACTATTCACATTTAAACAATCTAATCAAAACTCGCGGAAATGGAATGAAATTAAAAAACCAAAAAGCAAACCTAGATGTCACAGAGTTTCTTCACCTACAGTGTGGCGACAGAGTGGAATAAACTACCAGCGAGAGTGGTGGAGAGCGACACAATAAACGCTTTCAAGGGAAGGCTTGACCTCTATCTGCAGAGGGCTGGGGTGATATGAAAAAAAAAAAAAAAAAAAAAAAAAAAATGTAAGTAAGTGTATGTGTGTGCACTGTACAGTATGTGTATATATACTGTATATATATGTATGTATGTATGTGTATGTGTGTTTATGTGTGTACCGGTGTATATTGTATATATATATATATATACATATATATATATATGCATATATAGTTTGTAAGGCCAGACTGCCTAGTAAGGACCTTGAGGTCTGTGTGGTCTGTGTATCTATGTAGCTCTATGTAGTCTACCACACACACACACACACACACACACACACACACACAACACACACACATACACATACATACACACACACACACAGAGTTGTGGCTGGGTAGAATTTCCCTCAACATATGATATTTGTTAATGTTTTACATTTCTACCCCCGTACTTTCCAGATTTACGAGATCCTAACTAACCTGGAAGCTAATGTACATGTGTGTGTGTGTGTGTGTTTGAGAGAGAGAGAGAGAGAGAGAGAGAGAGAGAGAGAGAAGAGAGAGAGAGAGAGAGAGAGAGAGAGAGAGATACATATAATATGTGTTAATATCAGACTGATTGTGAGTGCTTAACTGCATTAGTCAGGAATACAAATTATACAATTTATAGGCATATAATTTCATGAGGGTTGTAAGATGTATTTGTATTTCTTTTGAAAAGCATATTAAGGAATATTATTCTCTCTCTCTCTCTTCTCTCTCTCTCTCTCTCTCTCTCTCTCTCTCTCTCTCCTCTCTCTCTCTCTCTCAAGGCAAATGCAGTTTAATGTAAACAAATATCAGATATTGATTGTAAATAGGCTCCAAAAACCATAAATATGAATATTACATGTACGTGGAGAATGTGAATAGCGTAACATATGAACAAGACTTACAGTAGGAGTGCTTATAAAATAAATGACAACCTAAACTATTCATTACACTATTCAAACTAGGGGAGGTGTGGCAGAGTGGTCTTGCCACTGGACTGGTAATCCAATGGACCCGGGTTCGAATCCCAATATGTCAATGGAAGATATTATTGGGATGGAATTTGTGCTGTACCTAGTTTCAGTGCATTACCACAGCACACCGAAATGCAAAACAAAATACCCTCATTGTTCCCTGATTAAATAGCACTGTATGATTATTCCCATATTCAAAATATGCTACAGGGGGACAATGCCTAGTGAGTTGATTGCTCAATAGGTGGCATTCTGAAAGTGAGGGTCCGAGCCTGGGGAGTGAGACTGTGAAGCGCAGGGGCGAAGCAGCTTCAGAGATGGAGTTGGGTTCGAGCCGTGAGTGGGTGCTTCGCATGTCTCACTCCCTAGACTGGAACAAGACCTCATGGGCCTCACCGTATTCAGCGGTAGAGTGTAAAGGCTATCAGTCTATGCCCGAGAGGGAGTAGTTGGAATATAGAAAAAAAAAAAACAAAAAACAAAAACAAAAACAATGCACGGCAGTATTATATAGCTAACAAAGCAAACAGAGCATTAGTGTTAAGCAACTGTCTTCATGTACGGTAATTGCCGGAGAGAACGGAGGGTTGGGAGAGAGCCTTCTTCTTTGTTATCCTTTCCTTCCACTTTCTGCTACTCAAGGGATAGCTCTCTTTACTAGAATTAAGTCCTGGCCACCTCGATGGGATCGTAAGGTCTGTGTGATCAATGTATCTATGTATACATATCTCTCTCTCTCGCTCTCTAATGTGTGATTGTAAGGGGAAATAGTAAACAAAGGACCATTAAGGGGAGGAAAACCGTGTTTCTGGACCTCCTTCTCCCTAATGTTTAGCCCAACTAGTTTTGAGATATAAGACGTTCGGCCCATTAGTTTGGCGATTTTAACACCTTTCGCCCCACTTCGTTGTCAATTTTAAGACCTTTCGTGCCATTTATGTGTTGGTTAGTTCCTGGTGAGTAATAGCGAGCCTGCAATTTTAAGAGAACCAGCCCTCGGCCGGGACATTTTTCTACCAATTTGTTTACAAATTAAATCTTGTCTAGGGGGGTGGTTTTTCTAAGTTTGATGGAGGTCTAGGGAGGAACATAAACAAATATATCTATCTATCTATCTATATGCTCAGGCCCAATCCCCATTTTGGGGGTAGCCGACTCAAGACAGAGCAAGAACAAGGAAAACACCAAAAACATCATAAAACAAAAAATAAACACAGATAAAAAACACAAACTCTCACACATCCAGGTCACCCAGGAGAAGACCCAGAGACCAGGTTACCAAGGTCGCTCCAGCACTCCCCGGGCCCCTGACCACCCGGAGAGCTTCCGATCTCGGCAGGCAGACATGCAGCGGAGCCAAAGCCACAAGCCCTCCCACCACACTTCCAGGCACACCCTTCATATTAATCGTCTCCCGGCCAGGCGCCTGATGGACTATTATCTAGTCCAACTTGCGCCCGACCCCTTACTCCAAATGACCACGTGTTCACTCAACTATTCACAAGCATTCTCCATTCACTCTTGTCACCACCACTTCCCCTGCCTGATCTATAGTCATTCCTCTATCATCCAAAGCCTTTCTTACACAGTCTCTCCATCTCAATGGGGGTCTTCCTGCCCTTCTATCTCCCCTTGTATCTGACTCACATATTCTCTTTGTAAGCCTTTCATCTCCCATTCGTTCCACATGACCATACCAGCTCAGCACCCTTCTGTCCACTCTGGCTGACAAATGTTCCTGCTGCCCCACTCTCCTACGTATCTCTTCATTCCTCAATCTGTCTCTACGAGTAACTCCACACATACTCCTCAAGCAGCTCATCTCCATCACATCCAGCCCTAAAATAAATTAATAATAGACCAAACAAACGGTCAGTCCCCCTTAACATCTTCAGAGACGGAGGTGACGTACCTACCTGCTGAGGAAGAACAGGAACATGTCTAGATTTTTGTTTAAGGGGAAGGTAGTTGTTTTTTATGGACCCCCTTCTTCCCTCATGTTAGCATATTAGTTTGAGATTTTAAGACGTTCGTTCGCTAGTTTGGTGATTTTGAGACCTTTTGCCCATTTCCCTACACTTGTGTTTCCCTGTACTGACCCCCTCTCTTGTCTGGTGTAACCTGGTGTCCTGCGGCCCATGGGGGGGGGGGGGGGGGGAGAGAGAGAGAGAGAGAGATGAGGAAGGGAGGAGTGATAAATGTTAAGGGGAGGTTGTTGTTTGTTCCCTAAACCTCCATCAAGCTTAAAATTACACCCCTTAGACCCACTTTCAAGATAAATTTTAAGTTTTCGATAGAAAATGTCCCTCTTCATTCAAGGCTCGCTATCGCTCGCCAAGAAAAAAATGACACGTAATTGGCAAAGAAAAGGTCCTAATATAGACAAAGAAATGGTGTTAAAGGTCTAAAATCGCCAAAGTAATGGGTGGAAACTTCATAAAATATATGACTTTCCTTATACTTGTGTTTCCCTGTATTGCCCCCTCCTTTGGTCTGGTGTAACCCTGGTGTCCTGCGGTCCAGGGGATCCTAAAGTCTCTGTGGCACTGGTCTGATGCTGTTATGGTAGAGAGAGAGAGAGAGAGAGAGAGAGAGAGAGAGAGAGAGAGGAGGAGTGGTACGTATATAGAGAGAGAAAGATGTTGGTTGGTAATGCAGGAGAGAGAGAGAGAGAGAGAGAGAGAGAGAGAGAGAGAGAGAGAGAAGGGAGGAGTGGTACGAATTTATAGAGAGAAAGATGTTGGTTGGTAATGCAGGAGAGAGAGAGAGAGAGAGAGAGAGAGAGAGAGAGAGAAGAGAGAGAGAGAGAGAGATATTGTGTGTGGGAGGAAATGTGTGTACGCGCGAGTAGTTCATCTGTATGTGTGTATGTATGATGAATGTGAACATATGATATTGTGACGCATGTCGAGTATGAGCATGCTGTACAGAACGCCCAGTCAGGCCCCACTCTCGCTAGGATCGTCAGGGCAGGAACTTTGGCTGTAGTCTGTGTAGAGTTTCCCTAACTTAGTTTATGTGAGCCGTTGTACTATAAGTATTATAAATATGTATTTTGTTTCATCTGAGTCAACGAGTTCTATTTTATATCATTAGTTATAAGTGTTGTGTGTGGGACTTATTTGTAATGATGAGAGAAGAGAGAGAGTTATGTAACGACGGCCCGGGGAGCGCGCCACGAGGTAGGTAGGCCTCCCTCCCTCCTCCCTCCTCCCTCCTCAAGCGCGTGGGAAATCCTTTGTTGATCCCAGATTGAGAGAGAATATTACGTAATGATTGCCAGTGGGCGGTCCTTAAGTAGTTTGAGATATGCCGCTAGAGGGCCGAGTATAAAAAGAGAGGTTCTTGCCACCATTCTTCAGAACTCATCAGGCAGAGCGACTTCTCATATCCCTTGCAACTATCCATATTCTTCCGACTGATGTGAACTTTCTCTACTCTCTGAACAGCCTATCTTCTTCTCTTCTCGTCCGTTTTTAACCAATGACCCCTTTGGTGCAGATTTAGTCAGCCAAAGTATTATCGCTTGAGTTCTCACGAGATAAGTGCCTGTTAGATAGCCTATTTTTGGAAGGGTTAACTAGAATAGGATTGATTGATGTTTGTTGCACTCGTATATGCATTTCCCTGTGTGCGATTATTCATGTTCCTGTTTTCTGCTGGTTTAGGCAATGCTAGACTGGGATAGGGTTTCTGAGTTGTGATTTCCTATGAGTACTAGGTTGCGGTTGAACCAGTACAATTGCAACGGAGACGTGGAACGCCTAGGTGGTCTTTCTGACTGTGTACCGTGGGAGTTTAGCACTGTGTTGCGAGTGAGGGCTTTTGCCTCTGCCACCCAACACTATGCTATCTCATTTGCTTGACTTTGAGAGGATCGCCAGGAGAGAACCAGATACTAGTGATCTGGATCTCTCAAGAGAGCATCCCGTCAATTAACGTAATTTGGCCGCACAGTCTTAAGGACCTCGCTAGGCTACGAGCCGCTTGCTCAGCCATTGTCTCTTAACCTTATGTATCCCAGCTAGACTTTGCTCGACCAGCAGATACAGCATAGTATTGAAGCTTCTCCTTATGTATATTATTGTTTATGCACTATTGATTTCATGTGTGGCACGCTTAGCTACTTCAGAGATTAGTGGCCCACGAGCACAATCCTAGTAGGCTATTGTCAGTGCATTGTCGGAGTACTTCTTCTTAATGTTTGCCATTTACTATTGTCTATTCTTATAATTCTTCTTATGTCAATTTAAAGCCTTTAATATTAGTTAATTGCCAGTGTCTTACTTATTGAATTGCTGTTCAAAATCCGATACATACTTCTTACGAGTATTCGAGAAGCATCTAACTTTATCAGAAGATTCCTTGCTTGATGCTCGAGGACTATTGTTTAACGTAACGTAATAGTGCCGATCCGAAGTAGAGGGTGGAGGACTTCTTAAGTTCTTAGTCAAGGGTGGATTACTTCGGCTTCGGCCAACACTATTCTTTAGTGTTGTAGTACTTTCTTCTTTGTTTGATTGTTGACCAGACTAGATAACTCCCGTCTTGTTATTAGTCTGTTGTGTGAAACGCTAGTACCGAGTTCTTGTATACCCCGTTATAGCAGATAGAACTCTGGAGGGTAGTGGCGTTTTTTGTTCGGCTGGCAGTACTCTGGGGTTGGGATCGTGTGTTTCCGTTGTGGCAGCGAGCCATACTCGAGTCCTGTGTAAGAGCCCTAGTGTACCCGAGTGCCCGGTCGTAACAAATGGCGACCTTGCTTAGGATTTTGTGAACAGTATAATTTTTTGCAGAGTTGTACAACATTTGTTTGTTCGTACTTTAGCGTACATATTGAAGAATATTTTTTTTTGTAAGGCAATTAGGAGAGCATTTAAGAGACTCCAGTTAATTTAGTAATTAGTGCTTACATAAGGGAGTTTAACACTTTTGTCTCGAGAATTTTTTGTGAACTTCAGTATGTCGTGCCCTAGTATTGACGAGGAGCGAGAGATGCCATTTGAGGAGGTGCCGTTAGTAACTAGTGAGGAGGATGCTAGAGTTTTTGTGAGTAAGCGGTACCACGTGACGGAGGAGAGGCTGACTGGGGTGAATGTTTATGGCTTGCACCTGATAGCCAAGGTTTTGGGCATTGCCAATGTAGTAGGGATGTCCAAGGGGGAGCTGATTTCCTGGGTGTTGCGTGGGCGACATGGGGTTTCGGAGGAGAGGGCGTTTGGGGGGGTTCCTCCCCAGATCCCCTCTCACTCGACTCCCACAGTGCCGTCCACTCAAGTACCGGAGGTTAGCACCCTCCCACAGAGGGATGAGAATTGGCAGATTGGAGTGCCCTCGGGCGGTGCACATGGTGGTTCCCCAGTTCTTGCCCCCCCTCCTTCAGTAGTGGCAGCTCCCTCTTCCTGCCTGTCTCCAGATATGATATTTAGACTTGAGCTTGCTAAAATTGAGGCTGAGTCTAGGAAGCAGGAGAATGAGGCTAGGAAGCAGGAGATTGAGGTTGAGGCTAGGAAGCATGAGATTGAGGCTGAGTCTAGAAGGCAGGAGAATGAGACGAGGAGGCACGAGGCTGAGCTTAGGTACGACTCAGAGAAATATTGTGCTCAAATAGATTTAGATAAGACTCGTGCAGAGTCGACAGGGATTCGGATGGGCCGTGAGGGCCAAGTAAGAGAACAGTCCTTGTATCACTTAGTCAAATTGGTGCCGGCATTTAGTGAAACTGAAGTCACAGAATTTTTTAATCGTTTTGAGAAGAAGTGTAGGGAGCATAATTGGCCTGAAGAGAAGTGGGCAGCTCTAGTCTCCTCAAGACTTACGGGTAAGGGTCTGAAGGCTTATGATGCACTACCTTTAGAGTCTTGCATTGACTACCCAGTATTGAAGAGAGCTGTCCTACGGGCATACGAGTTGCAACCAGAAACATATCGATTGAAGTTTCGGGGTGTTACGAAGACTAGGGAGGCGACCTTTCTTGAACATGCCCGGGACTTAAAAGATGCACTTACAAACTGGACACGTTCTGAGAAAGCTGAGACGGCCGAACAGTTGACTGAGCTGTTTCTGCTCGAGCAGTTTTATAAGTGTACTGGTGCAGATATGACTTTAACTATTAAAGAAAAGAACCCTAAAACTCTACAGGAGGCAGCTGAGATGGCTGACCTCCGGCTATCGCTAATTCGTGGGTGCGGGTCTGCCCAGCGTAGTGAGGCAGGTAACAAGGGGCGTGACGCCCCACCCCCCAAAGTTAGTGATATACATTATGCAAACAAGTACAAGAGCTATGATACCAAGACTGACCACAAGACTAGCACCGTCCCATTTAAGAAGGGGCCGGGCCCTTCCCAGTACCAAGGGAAGCCCAGAGGGGAGTTGGAGTGTTATCATTGTCATGAAAAGGGGCACTTTGCAAGAGTCTGTCCTAGCAAACCACCTACAGCAGCTGTGTCTTTGGCCTGCAACATTGGTGTGTCTCCGAAGTTTTCTGAGTTTGCCCGGGGCAGTTCGTCAGAGGCTGAGGCACAGCCAATGCAGAAGCACCTGGGAGGCTCGAACCCTGCTCAGGATGTTTTTGCGACCATAGAGGACGGGGTTGCGTGATGTGGGCGGGGCGCAAGCATGGAGTAGAGGTCTTGCGTGATACAGGTGCTTCCCAGACTCTGATGAATAACTTGACTGGCTACCCTATAAATGCGGCTCGGGTGGTAGTGGTGCAGGGTATTAATGCAACTCGGTCATACCCGCTGGTGCGGTTGGAGTTGGAGGTGGATGGTGTGACACGTGAATTGGATGTCGGGATTGTGGAGAAACTGCCAGTGGAGGGCGTCGACCTTCTTCTCGGCAACGACTTTGCAATGCCCGCTTCTGAGGTTCTACCCTTAGTCGTTGCCGAGAGGCCGGCCGACGTGAGTGGGGGGAGAACAAGAGTGGGTCGAGCGGTGCCAGACACAACCCATGGCGTGTGTTGTCACCCGAGCTCGGGCAGCTAAAGTGTCACAGCCTAGTCCTCCGTCTTCAGACCAGCAGAGGAACGATCAACAGGAGGAGGCTAAAGCTGGAGTTGGTTTTAAGAGTTTTGACTCGGCGGCTCTCCTGGGTGATTCAGTATTGGCACCTATGTTAGAGTCTGGAGAGGCCCCAGGACCTGTCACAGCTAGTGAGGAGGTAGGGCCGGAAGAGACTCCGAGGCAGCAACGTTGCACACGGAGAGAAGAAAGGGTTGCTCAGTTTGATATTGGGGAAGGACTTGGGTTGCTTCGGAAGCATCTAGACAAGTTGGTTCCCTCAGATATTTGTAAACTGCAGTTGGAGGATCCGGAAGTTCAGAAGTGTGGTAATGGTGCTGTCGAGATTAAACACGAGGACGGGGAAGCATGTCATGTGAACCTGTTGGAGGAGTTTTGTGAGGCAACCACCTGAGCAGCCTACTGTCCCTGCGTTGGTCTGCCGCGGCCAAGGTGGAGAAGGAGAGGGGGGCAGTAGGGCACAGGTGGAGGAGAGTAGGGATTGTTATGTCTCGGCGGAGCCGTGGGCGGGGGACACGAGTCTGGTGGCTGTGGAAGCGCTAGAGCACCTGCCTGAGCAGCAGTGTGCAGCACTCCAGCACCAGCTCGGTTCATACCCCACTGGTCGTGCCGAGCCCCTGAGTCTCACAACTCGGGCGGTGCAAGATGTTCCACGGGCAGGTCACGTGACTGTTGAAAGACCGTTAGCCTCGTTGTTTCGGTGGTTTAAGGTGGGCGAAGAGGCTTTGGCATGGTTGCCAGGTCAGGGTCGACCCATGGCTGCCAAGGGTGGTGGTCAAAAGGAGGACATTGAGCAGATTGGTAAGGTCGGCTGTGGTATCGCAGTGCCCGGTCGTCGCATAGCCTCCCAATGCTGCTCTAGTCTAATGCAACAGCCCTACCATAGACCGACTGTATCTGGCCATGTCTCTAAAAGCGGGTGATGCTGAGCAGGCAGATGTCGTCACAAGGAATGTGGGGGTGCGCATGTACGGTATCGGCGGGGAAGCCTTAGCAATAATGAACTGTGGGAGTGACTGCACAGGTGGTACTGATTGTCCCTCTCATGACCTGGCTGTTCTAGGGACGAAGGTGGAGAAGGAGGGAGACTACAGGTTAGAAGCTGCGGTCTCGGCTGGGTTGTGGGAGGGCACTAGGCATGTTGTTCGTGGAGACAGTGCAAGGCAGTTGTTTACTAGGCTATGGCAGTACTTTCGCATGTTTGTTGCTTCTCCAGGCCTGATGTACGGGGTAGAATCCGACATGCAGGCTGGAGATAGTGCAAGGCTCAGTTTAATTCCCTACCGTATAAATCCTGCTCGACAGCCTATGGTGCAAGCAGAGCTGGATTACGTGTGGACGAAGGGTCTGAGGGATAAGGAATGTCGTGAGTGGTCGTTGCTTGTAACTTTGTCCGAGCGTGCTAAAGAGGTATGTGGTTTTGTTGTGGACGGGAGGTACCTACCAGTGCAATGTTATGCCTGACGGACTTAAGAATGCACTAGCAACGTTTCAGAACCTGATGAATGAAAGTGAAAAGGACGATGATGCGCTGGGGCATTTCGAGGTCTATGTTCCAGCCTATGGTCCGGTCGTTGTAGTTTACCCAGATCATCACCCTCTCAAGATCTTGGACCAGTTTCACAATCGGAATATGAGGCTGACCAGGTGGTCACTAAGGTTATTGGTATATAACCTGGACATACGATATTGCCGGTTGTGACAACGTGGTTGCAGATGGTCGTTCAAGGGTATATGATCCTGGGTAGATTGACACACGGGTAGCCTCCTGCTTTAGTTTGAATAGTATTTTGCGCTTGGTGCTTGTTGGCTCGCGGTTGTAGCCCAGCGTATTGGGTCGTAAAGCAGGATTGTTGAGCGTTTGGTATAGAAGAAAATAGGCTGCCCTTATAGTGCAGCCGGAAAAAACATATTAAAATATAAAAATCATATAAAAACTCTTTCTTTTAATATAGATAATTGTATAAGTTTGTCATAGCCTATAGAGTTTGAGTAGTCCACGAACTATCAAACGGCTGAGCTGCTGTAAGCTCGCTCTGGGAGCATGATATGTCTTTTACTATTGTTGGGAGGAGTTATGAAATGTGAATTTTTTTTTATAAGATGTGTTTTAGTGATAAACTCAGCGTTGTTTTAGTGCCATGCGGTCGCTGGGTGTGAGGGGTTTGATGGGGTTCTGTATATCAGATTTTAGCTCAGGGTTGAGCAAGTAAAATCTTGGGGGAGGTGTGACGCATGTCGAGTATGAGCATGCTGTACAGAACGCCCAGTCAGGCCCCACTCTCGCTAGGATCGTCAGGGCAGGAACTTTGGCTGTAGTCTGTGTAGAGTTTCCTAACTTAGTTTATGTGAGCCGTTGTACTATAAGTATTATAAATATGTATTTTGTTTTCATCTGAGTCAACGAGTTCTATTTTATATCATTAGTTATAAGTGTTGTGTGTGGGACTTATTTGTAATGATGAGAGAAGAGAGAGAGTTATGTAACGACGGCCCGGGGAGCGCGCCACGAGGTAGGTAGGCCTCCCTCCCTCCTCCCTCCTCCCTCCTCAAGCGCGTGGGAAATCCTTTGTCGATCCCAGATTGAGAGAGAATATTACGTAATGATTGCCAGTGGGCGGTCCTTAAGTAGTTTGAGATATGCCGCTAGAGGGCCGAGTATAAAAAGAGAGGTTCTTGCCACCATTCTTCAGAACTCATCAGGCAGAGCGACTTCTCATATCCCTTGCAACTATCCATATTCTTCCGACTGATGTGAACTTTCTCTACTCTCTGAACAGCCTATCTTCTTCTCTTCTCGTCCCTTTTTAACCAATGACCCCTTTGGTGCAGATTTAGTCAGCCAAAGTATTATCGCTTGAGTTCTCACGAGATAAGTGCCTGTTAGATAGCCTATTTTTGGAAGGGTTAACTAGAATAGGATTGATTGATGTTTGTTGCACTCGTATATGCATTTCCCTGTGTGCGATTATTCATGTTCCTGTTTTCTGCTGGTTTAGGCAATGCTAGACTGGGATAGGGTTTCTGAGTTGTGATTTCCTATGAGTACTAGGTTGCGGTTGAACCAGTACAATTGCAACGGAGACGTGGAACGCCTAGGTGGTCTTTCTGACTGTGTACCGTGGGAGTTTAGCACTGTGTTGCGAGTGAGGGCTTTTGCCTCTGCCACCCAACACTGTGCTATCTCATTTGCTTGACTTTGAGAGGATCGCCAGGAGAGAACCAGATACTAGTGATCTGGATCTCTCAAGAGAGCATCCCGTCAATTAACGTAATTTGGCCGCACAGTCTTAAGGACCTCGCTAGGCTACGAGCCGCTTGCTCAGCCATTGTCTCTTAACCTTATGTATCCCAGCTAGACTTTGCTCGACCAGCAGATACAGCATAGTATTGAAGCTTCTCCTTATGTATATTATTGTTTATGCACTATTGATTTCATGTGTGGCACGCTTAGCTACTTCAGAGATTAGTGGCCCACGAGCACAATCCTAGTAGGCTATTGTCAGTGCATTGTCGGAGTACTTCTTCTTAATGTTTGCCATTTACTATTGTCTATTCTTATAATTCTTCTTATGTCAATTTAAAGCCTTTAATATTAGTTAATTGCCAGTGTGTTACTTATTGAATTGCTGTTCAAAATCCGATACTTACTTCTTACGAGTATTCGAGAAGCATCTAACTTTATCAGAAGATTCCTTGCTTGATGCTCGAGGACTATTGTTTAACGTAACGTAATAGTGCCGATCCGAAGTAGAGGGTGGAGGACTTCTTAAGTTCTTAGTCAAGGGTGGATTACTTCGGCTTCGGCCAACACTATTCTTTAGTGTTGTAGTACTTTCTTCTTTGTTTGATTGTTGACCAGACTAGATAACTCCCGTCTTGTTATTAGTCTGTTGTGTGAAACGCTAGTACCGAGTTCTTGTATACCCCGTTATAGCAGATAGAACTCTGGAGGGTAGTGGCGTTTTTTGTTCGGCTGGCAGTACTCTGGGGTTGGGATCGTGTGTTTCCGTTGTGGCAGCGAGCCATACTCGAGTCCTGTGTAAGAGCCCTAGTGTACCCGAGTGCCCGGTCGTTAACAATATATATAAAATGGATATAAAATCGTAGTCATGTACTTAACCTTTAACTGTATTGATGCTGTCATGGTTTGAGTGTTTAAGATCTGTATGTGGGAACCCAGGTTCGAATCCCGGGTGGATCATATGCTTTCATAAATATCATTGAATGGTGTTTGGTGTTGGGTGTGATATTAATATTATAGATTATAGATTACTCAGTTTACAGGGCCGTTTCCAGTTATGTTTAGCAACCTACAGCAAATGGAACTTTATAGACTGCAAAAAATAGATTGACTTAAGGGGAGGTGGGTCGCTTTACTGGTCTCCCTTCTCTCTCATGTGTAGCCCCATTAGTTTTCAGATATTATGACGTTCGACCCATTAGTTTGGCGAATTTAAGAGAAACTTGCTTTCGGCCGGGACAGTTTACTATCGAAAAATGTACAAATTCATCTTGATGGATGGTCTTGGGAGGTGTTCTTTTTAACTTTGATGGAGGTCTAGGGAGGAAACTAGAAAAACAATAAATACGTAAAACAAACAAAATCGACTAAAAAGTGAACCATCCGCCCTTAAGTCTCCGCCTATCTGTGAGGAGGGTTTAGATCCTAACTTATTACAGTATATCCTGGTCTCAGATTATGTAATCTCTCTTGACTTATACATATCATAAGGTAAGGGCAGATTTTCGTTTGAGGTATTTTTTTCTGGACCCCCTTCTCCTTTCTGTTTAGCCCCTTTAGTTTTAATATTTTAAGAAGTTTTCTCCATTAGTTTGTCAATTTTAAGACCATTCGCCCCATGTCTGACAATGTTTACGATTTAGGGATTGATGTTTTTTTCTGGCGAGCGATAGTGAGCCTGCAATTTAAGAGGAATCGGCCTTCGGCCGGGACATTTTCTACCGAAAAATTTACAATTTTATCTTGAAAGGGGGTCAAGCGGGTGTTTTTCTGTTTGATGGAGGTCTAAACTAATAAATAAAGGAATATATGAATTAATAGCCCAAAAAACGGCCCATCTCCCCTTTACCCATCCTGTACCGGTGACGTCCTTCACATGATATTCTGTCAACTATTAGACGATTGTATTCAGCTTGGGAAAGTCGTCTACCAGTTAAAATATTACAGACTATATCAATGAATCCTTTTAGCAACCATATATCCTTCCTAAGCTTCATAAAATATTACAGACTATATCAATGAATCCTTTTAGCTACCATATATCCTTCATAAGCTTCATAAAATCGTCTAAACGCAGCTGATATCAAAACAAAAAGTAGTCACCGGTTCTGTAAAGGTTAAAAACAAGTATAGTAACCAAAGAGAAAATGTGGAGAAGATATAATGCTTGTATTCTTAACAACCCATGCAGTACCAGAGACGTCCTTTGTATCATAATTTGGCACCTATTAGAAAATTGTATTAGGAAGGACCTCTAGCAATGATAAGGATTCAAACTATTTTAACCAACCCTTTTTGACTAACACAGATCGTTCCTAAGATGCACGAAATCGCCTAAATATAGCTAGCATGAAATAGATCACACGTCGCTGGTACTCAAAGGGTAAAACAATTCTTTCCCTTCGCAGCACCGTTAAGGGAGCCCACCTCGCTTTGTTTCTCCTTCTCTCCCTCTCTCTTTGGCCTGTATCCATTCGGCCCCATTTAGCCTACTGTTTTAGGACGTTAACCACCATCCAGGTGTCAATATTTTCCTGGCGAGCTGTAGCGAACCAGCATATACATATTTTTGTTTTGACAGCAAGCTAAATGTGTACATTTTTCGATAGAAAAATGTCTCCGGCGAAGCTGGATTTCTCCATACAATGCTGGCTCGCTATCGCTAGCCAGGAAGAAATCGACACTTGAATGGGGATAAAAGTCTTAAAATAGTTGGCTGAATGGGGCCAAATGGATACAAGCCAGGGAAAGAGAGAAAAGGAGAGAAAGATAAAACAAAAATAACGGTGACTCCCCTTAATGGACGAAATAGCTTGACAAATTAATGACGTTGGCTTCATAAATGGGAGTGGTAATCCATCTAATATCAGTAAACAACACTCGTTCCCACAGTATTCGTTCGGTATCAGGCGCTGGGAAGGGAAAGACGTGTTTAACCCCTTCTGTACCGGTGACGTCTTTTTCATTTTATTCGAGTTATATTTAGAGGGTTTTATTCATTTTAGGTAGGACATCTAGCAATTAAAAGGCTACTGACTAGCTCAATTGACCACTTGCGAGTTTCAGGCCATAAGGAAGTTGGAGCCATAAACATCGATATAAAACAGAAATTAAATGTATAATCAGCAATCTTTGGTTAGAAAGTATAGTGAATTTGATTATGTATTTATATATGCACTACAACCGTAATTAAACTGGTAATTCTGTTAAATATCGACATCTACAGCTCCAACTTCCTTATAGCCTGAAACTCACAAGTGGCCAATTAATCCGTTTAGATACCATTTATCCTTCCTAAGATTTATAAAATCGTCTAAATGAAGCTGAAATAATAACAAAAAGACGTCACTGCTACTGTAAGGGTTGAGAGCACGGGTCATAGTGAGGCCAACCAGCCACCAGTCAGGTCAGGTCAGGTGAAGGTATTCCATGTCATCTCAACCAGTAGACCATTTCAACCAGTAGCTCTCAACCAGTGCCAAATTAACCCAGACCAACCAAACCAGTGCCAAAATATAGTACTAACCTAACCTAACCTAACCTAACCGTATTGGTTGATTTGGTACTGGTTGAAATGGTCTACTGGTTGAGTTGACCGGTCACCAGGGATAAGCCTTTACAACGGCACCTCGTTTTTCACGTTTATTTTCAACCTACAGTAAATGGATTCCAGGTCAACTAATTCCGTGCATATAAGGGGGGTGCCCTGCTTGTTGTCTCTCCTTTGTTCTCTTTCTCTGGCTTGTATCCATTCGCCCTTATTCACCCTACTATTTTAAGTGGTTTATCCCCATCCAGGTGTCGATTTCTTCCTGGCGAGCGATAGCGAGCCAGCACTGTATGGAAAAATCTGGCTTCACCGGAGAGTTTTCTATTAAAAAATTAACAAATTTAGCCTGCTGTCACAAACATTTTAAAGGATATATGCTGGCTCGCTACCGCTCGCCAGGAAAAAATCGACACCTGGATGGTGATAATTGTCTTAAAACAGTAGGCTGAATGGGGACGAATGGATACAACCCAGAGAGAGAGAGGGGGGAGAGAGACAACAACGAGATGGGCTCCCTTAAATATAAAGTTATTTCATGGTACGTAAACTATAATCTCTAGGCTGGAATAGGGACTAAGAATATAGAAGCCTCTCACCGCTCACTAGCTTTTAGTGCCTCGTTATGTGATTATGTCTGGAGAAAGTGTTGCCAGCAAAAATGTAGGATAATCTCCAAAAAATAAATAAAAAATAAGACATAGTGAACACATAGACACATAGACACACACACACACACACTTACACAGCCACACACACACACACACACACATAAACCCACACACAAACACAAACACACACACTTACGCTAGATTATATAGTATATTCATATCATTCTTTATAACCTTATAGTATATTACAAAACACTGTATTGCAAACCAATGTTGCAAAATATGGAAGTACTCTAGAATATATTATTGTTTTTACAATGTTAATAGACACCAATGAGCTCCCTCTCCCCTCTCCTCACTACAACCCTGTATGAACAATAATATATATGATCCATCGTCTAAAAATGTCCACCAGATATGATGCTGGTGAGGGTATAAGAATTTAGTTTGTGCTATTTTGAACATAAAAGTATTACCCAAACAACCTTCCCCCTCAAGCTTCAGAAAAAACTTGAATATGCTACATGACAGTTCAGTTTTACATTTCGTGGCGGGCGAAAATAGTTTGCTAGAACACAGGAGCCGTGGAGAGAAAATTCGCTCCTTGCTTTCTTCTATAACATGTGTTACGTTACGAGCGGGGTTCGAACCCATAACATAAAGAAACATTCCACTAAAAAACACAAAACGAGGACTTATTATTTAGCCTCACAAAATGCGGAAAATATGACTATCAGTCAAGAATAAGTGGCATGTTAAACTTCCACAAAAACTAGCAAATCTCTTTATAGTCACTAAAACCTTGGTAGGTGAAAAGAAAGGGGTAAGTTCATAAAATATCAGTTGATATCAAATGGCTGTTTTAGCCTAAAAACCCCAAAGTTATTCCTTTCTCATCACTCGTTCAGAATTAGTTATCTTTAGTTACTTTGACTTAGATTTATCCCAACAATCAAAAGAATAATATATTAGCATGAAGGTAAAATGTAAAGATTATGTAAAATTAAATTATAATTTATTTACATGATTAATTATACACAAAAGTTACTTCTAGTGAAAATATCAAAGTGAGAAACATTGAAGTGAAATAGTAAGACACTCTTAAGAAAAATAATACATAGTTATATAAATTCCCTCCAAGAGAGTAAGTGAAAGCAATCAATAAACATAGAAAAAATCCTATGCTATACTTATTCAACTCATGGTGATTATTTTACAAACAAACTCAGGGCAGGTCAGCTTAAGATGGTGGTGGAGAATACACTACCTGCCGAAACCGAAACTGTGAGGATAGTCCTCACTAAGGGGTGAATGGAATATTTTGAGTGGGGAAGACAAAGATAGAAAAGTGAAAAGTCCAAGAAGTGAAAGATAGTTGGCTTGCCACTTCGCTGTTTTTCATATTTATTTTCGATAATGTACAAACACTACCTGCCTCAAGCAGAAGGTCGGCTTATATACCCTTAGTGCACCTGGCTCTGATACCAACCTCTCAAACTGCATTAATCTCAACTCATTATATACTTGCTGAATGAAAGTATTACTTTTACCTAGAACTCTATGATATATCTTGTAAACATTACTTATGATTAGAAAAGCCAAATACATTATTACCTAGTTATAATCACTCTCATTCGTACGTCAGGCAACGAAGAAGAGCAAGGGGGTTGAGGAAAAGGGGGGAGAATGAATAGGGTTACGAGTGTAGGACGATAGGGGGTAGAATGGAATGTGAACGAAAACGGGGGGGGGGGGGGGGGGTGATGAGAGAACTGCCTGCAATACCACCACACTCTGACTCGTACACTCTTGAACAAAAATATCTTCCTATATGAAACTAAGCTGTCTACAGGACGAATTAATTATACCGGGCTCATAACATTGCATACGATGTTCGATCATAAATAATTAAAGATCGTACCCACCATAACAAGCACAATACCTCAATTACAACCAGTGACAATTGAATGAAATAGAAATCCCTAACTCATGCAATACAGTTTATAATATATATATATATATATATATATGTTTCCTTGATTCATGAAGGACTGTACACGAATGAATCGCCTCCAGACTCCGATACAAAACGTTTGATTATCTACTGTAGCTCGTTTCCAATCGCTTCACCAATAATATTCACCTTATTTCACAATTGAGCGTTTCTCTCCACTGTGTATCTCTCTCTCTCCTCTCTCAGCTCTGCATCACTAATATTCTCGTGGCTTCTTCTGCTTAATTAGTGAGCTAATGAGCCATTGTATGCTTGAATAGAGAATGAACACAACTGTCTCCGTGTTGTGTTCTTTCCTCTTGCTTTGTGTTGTATATTAGGTTCTTTCTTGTGTCGCTGCCTGCTTCATTGTTCTATGGGTATACCTCTCTGTTCATCTTGGTTTATCATTTCTCCTTCTCAAATTCTGTCTTACACTTACGTTGTGCATCGGCCATGACAGTTTTTACTTGATGGAGACATATTTTTCGTTCATGGTTAGCCTTTCTTGCTTTGACCATATGTGTTTATTTTATTCACATTTTCTATGCGTATGTTTCTTGTTATATATACAATATATATATATACTGTATATATATATATGTCACCAGTCACCAATTATAACACCCCGATAAACCATATTTGATAAACTCCGTTTCAAATACCGCACAACAATGTATACAATATTGACACGAACAATATGCTCAAACTACGGCTCGCTAATATTCAAAGCGCGGATATATAATTATTAAGGGAGCCCACCTCGCTGTTTTTCTCTTCCTCTCCCTCTCTCTTTGGTTTGTATCCATTCGGCCCCATTCAGCCTACTGTTTTAAGACATTTACCCCCATACAGGTGTCAATATTTTCCTGGCGAGTGGTAGCGAGCCAGCATATATATATTTTTGTTTTGACAGAAAGCTAAATGTTTACATTTTTCGATAGTAAAATTTCGCCGGCGAAGCCAGATTTCTCCATACAATACTGGCTCGCTATTGCTCGCCAGGAAGAAATCGACACCTTGATGGGGATAAACGTCTTAAAACAGTTGGCTGAATGGGGCCGAATGGATACAAGCCAGGGAAAGAGATAAAAGGGGAGAAAGACGAAAACAGAATGTGACTCCCCTTAATCCATTATGACCCCATGTTGAAACCAGTACAATCCCCAATCCCTGTTCTGTTCTGTTCTGCCAACAACACACATCCTCATATTTATTTCACCAGCCCAGCGTTCAGGGGGAAGGTCGTATTTATTTGCTTATTTATGTACCTTTGTATTATTATTATTATTATTATTATTATTATTATTATTATTATTAATTGTCTTATTTTAGTTTCCTCCCTAGGCCTCCACTAAATCGATATTCATTGTTGGATATAATACGCCATTCAACACACTTCATTAAAGGTATAATTATTCGCTCATAAATACTGTAAGTCTAATTTGTACAAATGATTAATAATTAGGCCAGACAATATATTGAACCACTATGTATCTCATTAGGGGGGGGGGGGTATGTTTTTCCTCATTGATGTACTGTACCTTTATATATTTTTTTAGTTTCCTCCCTAGACCTCCATCAAGCTTTAAACAAGCATTTCCCCCTATACCCTCCTTAAAGATATATTTGTATATTTTTCGATAGAAAAATTTCCCTGCCAAAGGCCGGTTCCTCCTAAATTTCAGACTCGCTATCGCTCTCCAGCATAAAATAGATACCCAAATGGCACGAAAGGTTTTAATATTGACATAGAAATGGGGCAAACAAGTCTCAAAATTGCCTAAATAATGGAACGAGCTTCTTAAAATGTTAAAACTAATATGCTAAACATGAGGTAGAAGAGGGTCAAGCAAAAAGCAGCTACCTGCCCCTTAAGCCTGGCACGATACTGATACGTATACATTGTATAATAAACGTCAGGTATTGATTTTGATATTTGTATTTAGGCGTGAGAAGGAGATAAAAGGCAAAGTTGACTGTAACGATTGCCCCCCACCCCCTCCATAAAATAAAAGAGTGATTGAGAGCCAAAGTCAAGGTACGTTAGAGTCAAAATGTCTGGACACACGGATCTTGAAGTAGTTTACGTCATAGGATGAGGGAAAGATAGATTGGGAGAACATTTCAGAGTTTTCTTGTTGAGTAGTAGAAAGACTGGGACAATCGGTTCACTCCTCGGTAAGAGAGTTGGACAGATTTGAAAAGGTGGAGACAAAACACAGCGATAGATGTTCAACATTTTGATAAGTAAGTAACACCCCGTTCTTTAACATTAATATAAAATACAAACCCCAATGTACTTGAATAAACTAATGAAAGCATATGACCCTCCCGGGATTCGAACTCGGGACACTACACCCAGAACATAATCATCTAAATACAATGAAGAGAAAACACGGAAACAGATGCCAGACTTGGATGAATTCCAGTGAAATATAAACGAGGGGTTGACGGGATGATGGGGGGGGGGGGTGTCACTCGACAACTGACATGTGGAGAAAAAGGTGGAGAAGGAATGTGGATGTTGAAATAAATTATATGCGGGGAGAAAGGTCTAGAAAGAAAAATGGATGTTGAAATAATTTATATGTGGATAAAGAGGTGTAGATGGATAGGTGGATGTTGAAATAAATGATATGTGGAGATAAAGGTGTTGATGGATAGGTGGATGTTGAAATAAATGGTGTGAAAAGGTAGAGATTGAAATAAATAACAGGGAAGAATATAGAGTGAGGAGAATGTGTTAGAATTGTTAAATGTCAGACGTATGGAGGATAAGTGAACAAACACACTCCAAACTGAAGGAAATTCTTAAAAGATATAAAGTAATATGAAATAGTTTTATATATGATATAGTACCTATAATTTACAATAACCACAAACAATAATTATTTTTTTTGAGGGGAGTACGTGAGCAAACTCAAAAATATAATAACAGATAAATATATAGACCAACAAACAAGCACTACCCCTTAATCCAGCATATCAAATAATATACAGCCTAAACTCTCGCCTCTATATCTTCAGCTATGCCAATGTAACAATAATTCACTATTCACTATTGTGTTTTATTATAAAATCAGCTACTGTATAATTTATAATATAATATAAATTAATATAATAATATAATGATCAAATAATATAATAATGATAAATATTATATCATATACTAATATAAAATAATATGTGAAGCGAAGTATCACCGAAAATATGTATACACAGAACAATGCTTTAAACACAAAATATGTATACACAGAACAATGCTTTAAACACAAAATATGTATACACAGAACAATGCTTTAAACACAAAATATGTATACACAGAACAATGCTGTAAACACAAAATATGTATACACAGAACAATGCTTTAAACACAAAATATGTATACACAGAACAATGCTTTAAACACAAAATATGTATACACAGAACAATGCTGTAAACACAAAATATGTATACACAAAACAATGCTTTAAACACAAAATATGTATACACAGAACAATGCTGTAAACACAAAATATGTATACACAGAACAATGCTTTAAACACAAAATATGTATACACAGAACAATGCTGTAAACACAATATGTATACACAGAACAATGCTTTAAACACAAAATATGTATACACAGAACAATGCTTTAAACACAAAATATGTATACACAGAACAATGCTTTAAACACAAAATATATATACACAGAACAATGCTGTAAACACAAAATATGTATACACAGAACAATGTTTTAAACACAAAATATGTATACACAGAACAATGCTGTAAACACAAAATATGTATACACAGAACAATGCTGTAAACACAAAATATGTATACACAGAACAATGCTTTAAACACAAAATATGTATACACAGAACAATGCTTTAAACACAAAATATGTATACACAGAACAATGCTTTAAACACAAAATATGTATACACAGAACAATGCTTTAAACACAAAATATGTATACACAGAACAATGCTGTAAACACAAAATATGTATACACAGAACAATGCTTTAAACACAATATGTATACACAGAACAATGCTTTAAACACAAAATATGTATACACAGAACAATGCTTTAAACACAAAATATGTATACACAGAACAATGCTGTAAACACAAAATATGTATACACAGAACAATGCTTTAAACACAAAATATGTATACACAGAACAATGCTGTAAACACAAAATATGTATACACAGAACAATGCTTTAAACACAAAATATGTATACACAGAACAATGCTGTAAACACAAAATATGTATACACAGAACAATGCTTTAAACACAAAATAT
Organism: Lithodes maja; assembly: GCA_037953745.1. Lineage (NCBI taxonomy): Eukaryota > Metazoa > Arthropoda > Malacostraca > Decapoda > Lithodidae > Lithodes > Lithodes maja. The sequence continues at coordinate 111,778 of JBAKBP010004029.1, forward strand.
GTATACACAGAACAATGCTTTAAACACAACATATGTATACACAGAACAATGCTTTAAACACAAAATATGTATACACAGAACAATGCTTTAAACACAATATGTATACACAGAACAATGCTGTAAACACAAAATATGTATACACAGAACAATGCTTTAAACACAAAATATGTATACACAGAACAATGCTTTAAACACAAAATATGTATACACAGAACAATGCTTTAAACACAAAATATGTATACACAGAACAATGCTTTAAACACAAAATATGTATACACAGAACAATGCTTTAAACACAAAATATGTATACACAGAACAATGCTTTAAACACAAAATATGTATTGTGACGCACCCAATGCTTTGCAACGCAACCTGATTGTACTCCTTGGTACTCGACTGTACCGCCCGTGATCTGGCTACCGTCAGCCGCAATGTATATTGAGTGTGACAACTTATAACTATGTTCTTTGTATCTCTGCAAAGGTCTCGTCATGTGCTAACCAGTGGTGGGTTTTGTTTTAAGCCATGTCGAGACCTTCCATTTAATATGTAGTATCAATAGAGAAGTTGATAGATAAGACAATGGGAGTTCAGAGAGAGAGAGTGAGTTAGGCTTCAGAGCAAGAGGGTAGCAACGCGCCACGCTGCCGGCCGGGTGGGTTGCCAGACGTATGGACTGGTTGGCAGCCTTGCGCTTATAGCTAGGCGCGACAGGGTTGGTAGTCCATTGTTGCCTGCCTACGCTGCTTGGGCTGGGCCCATGTTGTCTTACAGCACATTGCCTGGAGGCTGGCTGCGTGTTCCATGACCAGGTTGCCTAGAACCTTTGAGATTCTAACATCCCTTGCCCTCTCTCCCAACTTCTCACGGTTGCACTCTTTCTCTCTGACGACATTACTCTCATTTCATTCTTCTCTCTATTTAAATGCATAACCTTCCCTTGAGGTCCTAAAGGAGTTTCAGCACTCACCTCTCGTATTACTCTTAGGACAAGCATATATTTACATGTATTAGATTTAAGGGGTTAATGTGAACAGCGATCTTCTTGATGAGGATAGTTGGTGAACGTTCTACATGTTCACGAGTTATATGCCCCGCTCATCATCCCATTTGTGACTAGACTGGTGCCATGTGTAAGAGCCCGACCATGCCCAGGAGTTGTCTGTAGAGGGACGAGGACTTAGCCTTGATTTGCATACCGAGCCAGGAGCGAGTGTAGCACCCGAGACTACAGCTCGCTCGTAGTGCCGGTATAGTAGAGTAACGTAATTTATCTGTCCTTGTGTTCTCTACAGTCTTCTCCTGGGTTCTCGCTTTCGGTGCTGGGACTCGTTGTTCCTGTGACTTGGCCTGCTAGCTAGAACACATGGGGATGATGAGTGGGATATATCTTTATTTTACTATGCATTGCAGCTCTCTTTAAGTATATGTATGTAACACTTTACAATACACATTACTCACACACAAGACAACACTATTAATACTTTCATGTATCAATTAACTGCACTGTCGTTTTGCTGCTGTGTCCGGAGTTCTGTTGCGTAGGGCGCATACGGACTCGGAGGGGAGACAGAGTGAGAGAAGCGAAGTAGCCTATGCGGTAGTAGGCTACCGGCGCAGTACTGTTGCCTGCAACCTTTTAGTTATTCCAAGTATAGATTCATTATTATAATAAGTGACTACTATTTATGTTCCTCCCATGTGTATTATTAGGTATCTACTGGATCATGAACATCTTGTATGCTACATGCTAGTGCATGTTAGTAGGGGACAGTTAGTGTAGTGCACGCGCTTTCAAGTAGGCGTGTACATTTGTCATTTAGCATTTCACTGTCATACCTTTAGCCTGCTTCTATTCTACATTATTAGAGGCTTAATATTAACGTAGTTTCTTGAGTATTGCATTTCTTTAGTAATAACGTAACCTATAAATGTCTGAGGGAGTTTAGCCTCATAGCCTACCCCTGTTGTACACTTTCGCCGAGTTAAGGTACCTCGTTACCGTAGACGATAACTCTGTAGGGCGTTGGTGCTTTTGTTGTCTGGAGCATATAGTATTTGGGACTGGAATCGAGCGTGTCGTTGTCACTTAAGCCATTTCTGTCCTACGATCAAGAATCCCGAATATGTATTGCCGATCCAGCCGTAACAAAATGGCGACCTTGCACAAGATTCAGTAGTATCCTATCACATGTTTTTTGGAGAACTATTCTATGCTACCTAGTAGAGCTGGCTAGAATTTTCTTGCATATTGGAGGAATTTTTATTGTGTCATTATTGTATTGGTGGACTTGCAGATTGTTTCGTTAGGTGTCTAGAGTAGAGTCATTCAAGCATCTTTAACATTTTGGGAGTCGAGACTGCAATTAGTAATAAGCACTTTTTTTTTTTTTATGAACAGCAATTGTATAACCAGCACTATGTCTAATGACTCATCATTTACGGGGGAGGATAACACGGTACAGCCTAGTGACCAGCAAGTACAGCAGATATTTAGGGAGGGGAGTGTTATAAGTGGAGAGAGGGATGCCCGGGCATTTTTGCAGACACCTTTGACCGAACAGCGCCTGCAGGCTATTGATTGTTACGGTCTTCGCTGTTTAGCCACGGTTTTGGGGCGGGACTGTCCTGACAGTTGGCCCAAGAAGAATTTGGTGGCATGTTTGTTGGGTGATGGCGATGGGGCGGTGGGTGGAGTGGGGTCTTGGGGGGTTCCCTCCAAGCCTCCATTCCACTTTACCCCTGAGCTGGGCCCTCAGCCAGCGAGTCTTAGCACGATGCAGCAGGAGGGTTCTCAATGGCAAGCTGTCTTACCCGTAAACACGTCTCGGTGTGGATCCCCCATTTTGTGCTCTCCCCCCCCCCAGGCCTGTCTCCTGAGATGTTATTTCAGCTAGAACTAGCTAAGCTTAAGTTGCAAGAGAGTCAACAGGCTAGTATAGAACGGATTAAGCTGCAGGAGACTCAGATACAACAGGCTAGTATAGAACGCATAGAGGTTGCTAGAATCCAAGCCAATCAGGATGCAACCAGGTACCAGGCTGAAATGGATGTCGAGAAGTCTAGAGTAGAGACCACGGGGCGTCATCTCGGTGGTGGGCACCGGGTTACAGACTCACTTTCGCATTTAATTAAGTTAGTACCCGCATTTGATGAGACAGCAGTGACTGAGTTTTTTGCTCGTTTCGAAAAGAAGTGTCGTGAGTATGACTGGCCGGAGGTTAAATGGGCAGCATTAGTTTCATCACGTCTAGTGGGTAAGGGGTTGAAAGCCTACGATGCACTGTCACTGGACGAGAGTGTCGTGTATGGACTGGTGAAGGAGGCTGTGCTCCGGGCCTACGAACTGCAACCCGAAACTTATAGATTGAAGTTCCATGGCGTGAATAAGAAGAGCGACGTCAGTTTTATGGAGCACGCACGGGACTTAACAGATGCATGTAATAACTGGTTTCGGTCCGAGCACGCAGAGTCGGCTGAGGAAATTAAGCAACTTTTCTATCTGGAACAGTTTTACAAATGTACTGGAACCGATCTAACGCTGAACATTAAGGAAAAATGTCCCAAGACAGTAGAGGAGGCTGCCAAGATGGCAGACCTCAGATTATCATTGATTCGTGGTTGCGGTGCCGCTCAGAGGGCTGAGTCAGGGCAGAAGGGGCGCTATACCCCACCCACCAGAGTTTTCGATAATAACAAATCCTATGACACACATAACCACACTAAAAGCATTGCACCTAATAACACCTACAAACACAAGCCTCTCCCGTTTACTAAAGGTCAGGCCCCTTCTTCGCCCGCACAAGGGAAGAAGCCCATTGGGGATGTGAAATGTTACAAATGTCGGAAGCTAGGCCATTATTCACGTGAGTGCCCTAGTAACACTCCCACTAAGCCGGTGTCATTGGTTCACAGTATCGGTGTGTCTCTGAAGGCTGCAGCAACTGCCCGGGGTAGGTTGTCAGCAGCTGAGGCACACGCGGTAAAGAAGCGTACGGAAGGCTCGACACCTGTCCGGGACACTTTCTGTAGCCATCGGGGACACGGGTTTGTGAGCTGGGGGAGTGAACTACGGAGGGTTGACTTGCTGAGGGATACGGGGGCTTCGCAAACTTTGTTGAGGAACTTCACAGGGAAACCGATAAATGCGGCCAGAGTTGTTGTGGTGCAGGGTATAAATGCTACGAGGTCATACCCACTTGTGAGGTTGGAGTTGAGAGTGGGAGAGGTGTGCAGGGAGCTGGATGTAGGGATCGTTGAGTGTTTGCCAGTTGAGGGCGTCGACCTTCTTCTCGGCAACGACTTTGCGGTGCCCACTTCCGGGACTCCACCCTTAGTCGTTGCCGAGAGGGCGGCCGACGTGGATGGTGAGAATCGGGAATGGGTTGGGAGGTGCCAACAGGATGAGATGGCCTGTGTGGTAACCCGATCTCGCTCTGCGGCTCCTGCACAGCCTAGCACTCAACCTCGGGGACAGTGGAGGAAGGATCAGGAGAAGGTTGCTAAGGGCAGGAAAAGGGACATTGATTCTGCTGCACTTCTCGGTGATTCGGTACTTGGACCTATAATAAACACGGGAGTTGACTCTGGCCCAGATATGGTGTGTAACAAGGCAGAGTTGGGTAAGACTTCGCGTGAGGCAAGAGCTGTAGCGAGAGCCACTAAGGCAGTAGAGCCTACTAGCCGGGGTAATGTCTTATTACAAAACCATCTTGATGCATTGACGCCCGGGGACATTAGTGAGCAGCAGCTGCAAGACGCTAGCCTAGCTCGTTATAGCAATGGTGCCATAGAGTTGGAGGAAGATGGGGATGCGAAGCCGGGAGATTTCTTTAGGCTCAACAGGATATTGTACCGCAGATTTCTAGACCCCAAATCGAAGTGGGAGGGCGGTGCGAGGGTAGTAGACCAGGTGGTTGTTCCAAATAAGTATAGAGAGTCCTTATTGTGTCTGGCGCATGATGTGCCGGTGGCGGGTCATTTGGGGGTAACAAAAACATTGGCGGCATTGGGCAGGTTTTTCTGGTGGCCTGGGGTCAAGGCTGATGTCTGTGCATGGGTGGCTGGGTGTGCGACCTGCCAGACAACGGGGAAGCCTAACCAGACAATCCCGAAGGCACCTTTGTTTCCCATACCTGTCACCGGGCCTCCGTTCAGCAAAGTTGTAGTAGATTTGGTTGGCCCTTTCCCGCCTACTAGTAGTGGCAATAAATTCCTGTTGACAATCATGGACGCATACCCCATGAGAAACGGCTCGGCAAAGGCAGTTGTTATAAACTTATTATTGTTCTGTTCCCGTTATGGATTTCCACGTGAGGTGCAGTCAGACCAGGGGAGCAATTTTACATCCAAATTGTTCAAGCAAACCCTTCAGTTGCACGGTATATGTTCTGTAGTGTCGTCAGCCTACCATCCCAAGAGTCAGGGAGTCTTGGAGCGGTGGCACTCGACCCTGAAGAGTATGCTACGCTGTTACTGTGCAGAACATGACACTGATTGGGATTTGGGTCTGCCGTATGTTCTGTTCGCTGCACGTGAAGTCCCAGGAGAGAGCCTGGGGTTCAGTCCAAATCAACTAGTCTTTGGCCATAATGTGAGAGGACCTTTAAGTATGGTGAAAGAGATCTGGGAGGGCGAAGAGAAGCCGGGGTCTGTTCTTAAATATGTCCTTGAGAGCCGGGAGAGACTTATAGGTTGCATGGCAGCAGCAGGTAATAACTTGGTTAATGCACAGGCGGTCATGAAGCACCAGTATGACGCCAAAGTGAAGCTTCGGGAGTTTTCGGTGGGTCAGGAGGTAATGTTGCTTTTACCTTTGCCTGGACACCCCCTTTCTGCCAAGTTCATTGGGCCGTATGTGGTGGCTAAGAAACTGTCCGACCTTGATTATCTCGTTGCAACACCTGACCGTAGGAAAAAACATCAGTTATGTCGTGTTAACCTCATGAAAGAGTATGTGAGACGCCCCTCAGAGCCTCTCACTGTCCCTGTGCTGGCCTGCAGCGGCCAGGGTGGAGAAGGAGGTGGGGACAGTCATGCTGCTGAGGAGAATAGCTGGGACTGTGTCATTTCCGCGGAACAGTGGGCGGGGAATACTGAACAAGAGGCTAGGCAAGCTGTAAGTCACCTGCCTGAGCACCAGGGTGCTGCTGTCCTAGGCCTGTTCAGGTCATACCCCTCTGTTTTCGCCGAACACCCAGGTCTCACTACTCAGGTAACGCACGACGTGGACGTCGGTGATAATGTGCCCTTCAAGTCAGTGCCCTACCGTGTGCCCCCGGTAAAGTTGCCAGCTTTACGGGAGGGAGTTAAAGTACATGGTTGAGAGAGGGATGATCACTGAAGGTTATGTGAAGTGGACATCACCCATCACGTTGCAGCCAAAACCTGACGGCAAGGTGCGGTTCTGCATAGATTTTCGTAGGCTAAATGGCTTGACCACTACCAACCCTTACCCTTTGCCTCGAGTTGACGACAGCGTGGACAAGATAGGGAATGCAAAGTACCTTACTAACATTGATCTTGTAAAAGGCTACTGGCAAGTACCCCTGTCGGACCGAGCTAAGCAAGTTTGTGGTTTTGTGGTAGATGGCAAGACCTACCAATGCAACGTAATGCCTTATGGGCTTAAGAATGCACCTGCCACGTTTCAGAACCTGATGAACGATATTTGTGACGAAATCCCTAACTGCCACGGTCTACTTTGATGACGTGATAGTGTATGATGACGATTTTGAAAATCACCTAAGGCACTTAGAGACCCTGTTTGGGAAGTTGCACGATGCTGGGCTGGTGGTGAACCTGAGGAAGTGCGAGTTTGTAAAGGCTACTGTGCACTAATCTTGGCTTTGTGGTCGGGTTAGGCCGGGTGTGCCCCCCCCCCCCCCCCCCTGAGCAAGATACAGGCTATCAATATGTTTCCCAGGCCCATCACTAAGCGCCAGGTCATGCGGTTCCTAGGTATGATAGGCTATTATAGGCGCTTCATCCGGGGATACTCTACTGTCTTAGCACCGTTAACTGATCTACTGTCGAAGTCAGTGAAGTTCTGTTGGGCTGCGGAGTGTCAGAGGGCTTTCGACCTAGTCAAGCACCTGCTGTGTACACATCCGATTTTGAGGGCCCCAGACTTCTCCAGGAGTTTTCAGCTGGCGACTGATGCCAGCGGTGTGGGTGCCGGGGCAGTGTTACTGCAGACTGATTCCGAGGGCTTGGAACACCCAGTGAGCTTCTTTTCTCGCAAGTTTAATTCGGCACAAAGGAATTACTCGACTATAGAGAAGGAGCTTCTGGCTATCGTTTTGTCGCCTCAAACATTTCGAAGTTTATGTTCCAGCCTACGGCCCGGTAGTGACGATTTATACGGACCATCATCCCTTGAAATTCCTAAATCAGTTTCACAATCGGAATATGCGGTTGACCAGGTGGTCCCTAATGCTCCAAGAGTATAATCTCAACATTCAGCATATTGCCGGGAGTGAGAACGTGATAGCAGATTGTCTATCAAGGGTTGATGATCCAAGATAGTCGTGCACGGTGTGTGGGTTGAGCAGGAGTAAAATTAGGCTATCATAATGCCGTCCAAAAAGATTATAAAACAATAAAATAAACGAGAATTTTTTTTTTTTTTTAGTTTTGTAAGTCTTTATTGTTGTAGCATGATGCATGCGATATTGTGTTTTATGTATAATTCACACTTCAGTTGTTGTGCACCTTTTGCAATTAGTGGCAGCTAAGGGTAGCAGGTCGGTTGGTTGCCTGTCAGATTTTGATAATGCTTCTAAGGTCGATTATCTAAAATCTTGGGGGGGCTATGACGCACCCAGTGCTTTGCAACGCAACCTGATTGTACTCCTTGGTACTCGACTGTACCGCCCGTGATCTGGCTACCGTCAGCCGCAATGTATATTGAGTGTGACAACTTATAACTATGTTCTTTGTATCTCTGCAAAGGTCTCGTCATGTGCTAACCAGTGGTGGGTTTTGCTTTAAGCCATGTCGAGACCTTCCATTTAATATGTAGTATCAATAGAGAAGTTGATAGATAAGACAATGGGAGTTCAGAGAGAGAGAGTGAGTTAGGCTTCAGAGCAAGAGGGTAGCAACGCGCCACGCTGCCGGCCGGGTGGGTTGCCAGACGTATGGACTGGTTGGCAGCCTTGCGCTTATAGCTAGGCGCGACAGGGTTGGTAGTCCATTGTTGCCTGCCTACGCTGCTTGGGCTGGGCCCATGTTGTCGTACAGCACATTGCCTGGAGGCTGGCTGCGTGTTCCATGACCAGGTTGCCTAGAACCTTTGAGATTCTAACATCCCTTGCCCTCTCTCCCAACTTCTCACGGTTGCACTCTTTCTCTCTGACGACATTACTCTCATTTCATTCTTCTCTCTATTTAAATGCATAACCTTCCCTTGAGGTCCTAAAGGAGTTTCAGCACTCACCTCTCGTATTACTCTTAGGACAAGCATATATTTACATGTATTAGATTTAAGGGGTTAATGTGAACAGCGATCTTCTTGATGAGGATAGTTGGTGAACGTTCTACATGTTCACGAGTTATATGCCCCGCCATCATCCCATTTGTGACTAGACTGGTGCCATGTGTAAGAGCCCGACCATGCACAGGAGTTGTCTGTAGAGGGACGAGGACTTAGCCTTGATTTGCATACCGAGCCAGGAGCGAGTGTAGCACCCGAGACTACAGCTCGCTCGTAGTGCCGGTATAGTAGAGTAACGTAATTTATCTATCCTTGTGTTCTCTACAGTCTTCTCCTGGGTTCTCGCTTTCGGTGCTGGGACCTCGTTGTTCCTGTGACTTGGCCTGCTAGCTAGAACACATGGGGATGATGAGTGGGATATATCTTTATTTTACTATGCATTGCAGCTCTCTTTAAGTATATGTATGTAACACTTTACAATACACATTACTCACACACAAGACAACACTATTAATACTTTCATGTATCAATTAACTGCACTGTCGTTTTGCTGCTGTGTCCGGAGTTCTGTTGCGTAGGGCGCATACGGACTCGGAGGGGAGACAGAGTGAGAGAAGCGAAGTAGCCTATGCGGTAGTAGGCTACCAGCGCAGTACTGTTGCCTGCAACCTTTTAGTTATTCCAAGTATAGATTCATTATTATAATAAGTGACTCCTATTTATGTTCCTCCCATGTGTATTATTAGGTATCTACTGGATCATGAACATCTTGTATGCTACATGCTAGTGCATGTTAGTAGGGGACAGTTAGTGTAGTGCACGCGCTTTCAAGTAGGCGTGTACATTTGTCATTTAGCATTTCACTGTCATACCTTTAGCCTGCTTCTATTCTACATTATTAGAGGCTTAATATTAACGTAGTTTCTTGAGTATTGCATTTCTTTAGTAATAACGTAACCTATAAATGTCTGAGGGAGTTTAGCCTCATAGCCTACCCCTGTTGTACACTTTCGCCGAGTTAAGGTACCTCGTTACCGTAGACGATATCTCTGTAGGGCGTTGGTGCTTTTGTTGTCTGGAGCATATAGTATTTGGGACTGGAATCGAGCGTGTCGTTGTCACTTAAGCCATTTCTGTCCTACGATCAAGAATCCCGAATATGTATTGCCGATCCAGCCGTAACAGTATACACAGAACAATGCTGTAAACACAAAATATGTTTACACAGAACAATGCTTTAAACACAAAAATATGTATACACAGAACAATGCTGTAAACACAAAATATGTATACACAGAACAATGCTGTAAACACAAAATATGTGTACAGAGAACAATGCTGTAAACACAAAATATGTATACACAGAACAATGCTTTAAAACACAAAATATGTATACACAGAACAATGCTGTAAACACAAAATATGTATACACAGAACAATGCTGTAAACACAATATGTATACACAGAACAATGCTGTAAACACAAAATATGTATACACAGAACAATGCTTTAAACACAAAATTGTACATTTGAAGTAATTAGTTGATTTTTGTTCTATAAATTAATGATTACAATATTTTACATTACGCTATTGTATAAACTTAATTATATACCGGTACCTTGGAAGAGGAATTCCACCGGTAACAGTAAACAGAAGCAGATTGAATAGTATTCAAAGTTATAAGCTGGTATCACATGAGACCTTTTATAGTCAACATTCGATGATCAACATTTTTCTGGCAACATTTCCGGAATATTTTGCACTGGTATCGGAAACTAGACTGATGTTAGATGAATTTATATGACAGAAATATTATATATGTTGACTTCATAAGCTGTCAGACCAGTTTTTAGGAGAAATGAGGGAAAAAAGCTCGTGTTTTACCGGCTTTACTGAAATGGGATTTAGCTTGCGACATGATGCATTGCGAATTTAGCACCTGACAGATTTTTCTTTGCAAATCCAAGTCTGAGAATCTTGCAACGCTATTCGATTTTTCAGGCTTAAGTGAACGAGGTTTGTGAGGGTGTTATTATGTATCCGAGAGAGAGAGAGAGAGAGAGAGAGAGAGAGAGAGAGAGAGAGAGAGAGAGAGAGAGAGAGAGAGAGAGAGAGTAGAGAGAGAGATAGTAATGAAGGGAGGGAGAGAGATCGTGAGAGTGAGAGAGAGAGAGAGAGAGAGAGAGAGTACAAAGGAAATCAAGCAACAACATATATAGTGACCCTTCTAGGCTGCTTGTCCTCCAAAACACTGAGGATCAAGTGTCCAAACAGTGGTTTAGAGTGGGTAAGGGAACTACTGCCCTGCCACTAACGTGGCAGGACTAGGAAGTTAGTAGGGGACATATGGGTTAGTAACTGAGGGGAGGATAAAATAAAGTTATTCATTTACAAACGCAGTCAGTCGCGGGTTTGATGCGAGATATTTGTCTAGGCGGAATTTAAATGAATCAACGGTGCTGCAGTCTATAACGTCTCGGGGAAGCCCATTCCGCAAGTTGACAACTCGATTGAAGAAGAAATTCTTAGATTCGTGTGAGTTAAAAGATTTACCAATAATTTTGCAACCGTTTCCCCGCGTGTAATTAGATTGGTCGATAGTGAAGTACTTACTACAGTTCATATTGTCGATGCCTTTGATGATTTTGAACACTTGAATTAAGTCACCTCTTAATCTGCGCTGGGTTAAAGGAAATAGATTTAATTCTCTAAGACGCTCTTCGTATGGTTTGTTCTTTAGGCTAGGTATCATTTTGGTTACTCTACGTTGAACTCGTTCTAGCTTGTTTATGTCTTTTTGGTAATAAGGGCACCAGCATTGAACGCAGTATTCCAGAAGAGGACGTACTAAGGAATTGTAAAGGGTTAGGATTACGTCTTTGGATTTATGCTCAAATGATCTGCCTATAAAGCCAATTATTTTGTTTGCCTTCTTAACAACTTCTGAACATTGTTGACTCGGTTTTAGGTTACTCGATATTGTTACTCCCAGATCGGTTTCTCTGTTTACATTCTTAAGCTGAGTGCCATTCATCGAATAGTTTGCTTTCTCATTTAGGTATCCGATATGTAGTACTTTACATTTATCCGCATTGAAACTCATTTGCCAAATTTGGGCCCAATGTGACAATTTATCTAGATTGTGTTGCATATCGTCAACTTGATCTTTTGAGAGTACGCTATTTGCAATTTTTGTATCGTCAGCAAATTTTGAGATTGTACAGGTGAGACCCTCATCTATATCGTTGATGTAAATTAGAAAGAGAATTGGTCCTAGTACCGATCCCTGGGGTACCCCGCTACTTACATTGGTCCATTTAGATGCCTTACCGTTTATGACTACTCTTTGCTTTCTGTCGCTGAGCCAATTTTCTATCCATTTCAACACACCGTCTTGTATTCCATGCGCTTTTAGTTTTAGCAGTAAACGTTTGTGGGGTACTTTGTCAAAGGCCTTTTGAAAATCAAGGTATATAATATCTACAGCTTTACTCTCATCGTAGAGGTTGAGGATATCGTGGAAGAATTCTAAGAGGTTTGTTAAACAGGAACGTTTTTTACGAAAGTCGTGTTGAGTATCTTTAAGTATGTTATTTTCCTCTAAGTGATTTACGAGTCTGTCTCTTATAACCGTTTCTAGCATTTTACATACAACTGAGGTTAAGCTAATTGGACGATAGTTACTGGGTAGGGATTTGCTGCCTTTTTTTAATATCGGTGTTACGCTGGCTATCTTCCACTGATCAGGCATAGTTCCAGACTGCAAGGATTTATGGAATAGTAATGTCAGTGGTTTGGAGAGCTCATTCTTAGCTTCCTTTAGAACTCTAGGCGAGATTGTATCAGGTCCAGGCATTTTATTTACCTTGAGTTTATCTAAACAATTCAATACTTCTCTCTCTGTAACGGTGATATTGCTTAGAACATCCGAATTATCAATCTGAATCGGCGATGGTGTAGGGATATCACTGAGGTCTTCTGTTGTAAAAACTGATGCAAAGAAGGTATTGAGGGCATTACTCATTTGTACTTCGTCTTTGGTGTATTCTCCATTTTCATCGACTAACGGTCCAACAGTTGAAGTAACTACTTTTTTCTTTCTGATATAACTATAGAATTCTTTCGGGTTTGTTTTACTTTGATTCGCAATATGTAACTCTAGGGTCTTTTTACTTTGCTTAATTAACTTTTTGGCTTTGCGTCGTAGCTCTACAAATTTCACCCGTTCTTCGTCATTTTGTGAGGATTTTAATCTATCATTAGAATTTTTTTTAGCAAGTAGGCAGTTGGAAATCTCTTTATTCCACCATTTGGGCTTATTATTATGGCCTGGACGCCGTATTTTCGATGGTATGCAGTCTTGCACTGCTTTTAGGTAAGTGGTTTCGAATATCTTCCAAGATGTATTTATGTCGTTATTGTTAATTAAAAAGCTCCAGTCAGTTTCTTTAAACATAGCTCTAAGTTTATGAACGTTTGCTTTCTTGAAATTAGGGACTTTTTCGATGCTACTATTTGGTTCGTTACTAGTAAATTTTAAAGTGAAAGTTATCGTACGATGGTCGCTGTTACTGAATTCATCACCAACATTCAAATTCTCTATTAATTCTTCTTTTGTTGCAAGTACAATGTCAAGAACGTTATTACCACGGGTCGGTGTTCGAACAAATTGATAAAGCGAACTCTCTTGCAAGTTCGTATACAAGTCATGTCCGGAGTGTGAAGTAAGAGTATCGCCCCACTTGGTCACAGGTAAATTAAAGTCGCCAAAAAATACGGTATCTTGTGAGTTACTTACATCTGCAATTTGTTCATAAATTTCTCGGTCAGTTTGCACTGATTGAGCTGGAGGTCTGTATATTAATGCAAGTATTTTGTTTGTACCTTTATTATTCTTTATTAGCACAAAAGATGTGTCGACGTTCACAATTTGAGGTTTTGACAAGAGGGTCGGGTTAAGACTTTCTTTGATATAAAATAAAACGCCACCTCCATTTTTATTTATTCGGCTTTTCTCAAACATTACATAACCGGGAAGTGAATACTCTGCTAAAAAGTCTCTATCTACTGTATTGAGCCAAGATTCTGTTATACCAATCACATCATAATTTTCAGTAAACACTAGTTCCTCTAAATCTGAAAATTGATTGCGTATGCTACGAGCGTTTGCATAGAAAACCTTTACAGTTGCGGTTTTAGAACTCGCAGAACATTCTTTAATCAAATTTTTGGTTCTGATCGGATCTACATTTACATTCATGGCTGACATCGGTCCTCGGTCGTTATCCCTGGCGGTTTTGAATTTGGGTCGTGTTGGTGGAGCTTTATCCAAATTCGCGGTTCTTGACAGATTAGCATTTAATTCCTTCGCAGGTTGCCGCCCTCGCTGTCTTCGGTCCTCCTTCCTGGTTGTCCTGTGCTGAGTCGATTTCTTCTCCGAAAATCCTTCACCGCATCGTTGAGAAGACGCCCAAAACGTGCTGCTCCCACCTGGTTCAGATGAACTCCATCGTCCGAAAACAAATAGTCATCGTAGTAGAAATTGTCCCAGGTGTCGACGAATCCCACGTTTTCCTTCCTGCAGAGGTTTGCTAGACAACGATTTGTGCTGGTGGCTATGTTGTAAAATCGGCTCTCTACACCAAGCCGGGGGACGATTCCTGAGACGATGATCCTTGATGACTTCTCCTTAAACGACTTGATCAGCTGCTGGTACTTTAAAAGCAAATCTTCCGACCGGGTTCGCTGTACATCGTTGGATCCAACGTGGATGACGTACATTGTATTAGCAGGGGCCAGCTTAGATACTTCGTCAACTGCAGCAACTACGTCGTCCACACCACCACCAGGGATACAAAAACACTTCCTGGTCTTAGGTGCTCTGGCGCAAAACTCTGTGAGCTGACCACGTATCATCGAGTCTCCCACGAGCCGGACTTCTTCTATTTCCGCTTCGTCATCTGAGTCTGCGAGTATCTGGAAGCGGTTTTGACACTCGGTAATCGGGAATCGGTATGGGTTTCTTGGTCTTGGGGCAAACGTTGTTCCGCACGACACGGAAGTTGTCTTGAGGGGGAAGAGAGTTACTATTTGTTTCTTGAGTATCGGAACCATCAGATGAAATGGCTACTGCAGGCGTTGAATTGTTGGCAGTTGACGTTGGGGCGTTGGTGGCTGCTGGAGTTGCGGTGACAATTGAAGTTTGTGGTACTCCAACGTTGAGTGTTACAAACTCTTGGAGAGATTCCAGCATCATGGTGAGGACGTTGATCTTGTTGTAGGCTTGTAGGAGAGATAGTAATGGAGGGAGGGAGAGAGATAGTAATGGAGGGAGGGAGAGAGATCGTGAGTGCGAGAGAGAGGAATTTAGGGAGGGAGAGATGAGAGAGAGAGAGATAGAGAAAAGAGGGGCGTCTAGAAATTGGTCATCACAACCACATTATCTCATACACAATATATGTGTGGAAGGTCCTCTACAGCTTTACCTTGCCTTCTCTCAAATTGCCTTTAAGGGAGCCCACCTCGCTTTTTTATCTTTCTCTCCCTCTTTCTTTGGGTTGTATCCATTCGGCCCCATTCAGCCTACTGTTTTGATACGTTTACCCCCATCCAGGTGTCAATATTTTCCTGGCGAGCGGTAGCGAGCCAGCATACATATATTTTTGTTTTGACAGCAAGCTAAATGTCTACATATTTTGATAAAACAAATTCTCCGGCGAAGCCGGAGTTCTCCATACAATGCTGGCTCGCTATCGCGCGCCAGGAAGAAATCGACACCTGGATGGGGATAAACGTCTTAACACCGTTGGCTGAATGGGGCCGAATGTATACAAACCAGAGAAAGAGAGGAAAGGAGAGAAAGAGAAAAACAAAAAACAGGTGACCCCCTTAACCCGTTCAGTACCGGTGCCTACCTTTTAACTTTATCTTGGCTAATGTTAGAATATTTTACTCATTTTTAAAAGGGCTTCTAGTAATTAACAGGCTTCGAACTATCTCCTTTTCCTCCACCCCCCCCCCCCCCCGCCCCCCCCATCGTCCGTTTTTTGCGCCACCTTAAGCTCCTTTCAGTAATCTGATCTAATCCTTCGGGCCAGACCTATGAGAGTTCCGTATGGAGCTCATTGGTCTGATTAATCTGCTTTACGTCTATCTATCTATCTATCTATATGCTCAGGCCCAATCCCCATTTTGGGGGTAGCCGACTCAAGACAGAGCAAGAACAGGAAAAATACAAAAACAACATAAAACAACACATAAACACAGATAAAAAACACAAATTCACACACATCTAGGTCACCCAGGAGAAGACCCAGAGACCAGGATCACCAAGGTCGCTCCAGCACTCCCCCGGCCCCCGACCACACGGAGAGGTTCCGATCTCGGCAGGCAGACATGCAGCGGAGCCAAAGCCACAAGCCTTCCCACCACACTTCCAGGCGCACCCTTCATATTAATCGTCTCCCCGGGCCAGGCGCCTAATGGAATATTATCTAGTCCAACTTGTGCCCGACCCCTTACTCCAAATGACCACGTGTTCACTCAAATATTCACAAGCATTCTCCATTCACTCCTGTCCACCACCACTTCCCCTGCCTGATCTATAGTCATTCCTCTATCATCCAAAGTTTTTCTTTCACAGTCTCTCCATCTCAATGGGGGTCTTCCTGCCCTTCTATCTCCCCTTGTACCTGACTCACATATTGTCTTTGTAAGCCTTTCATCTCCCATTCGTTCAACATGACCATACCAGCTCAGCACCCTTCTGTCCACTCTGGCTGACAAATGTTCCTGCTGCCCCACTCTCCTACGTATCTCTTCATTCCTCAATCTGTCTCTACGAGTAACTCCACACATACTCCTCAAGCAGCTCATCTCCATCACATCCAGCCCTCTTTTCTCCTTTTTCTTCAGTGCTTATGTCTCATCCCCATACATCACTGTTGGCACAACAATTCCTTTATACAGTGCACTTTTTACTTTCACTCCGAGATTTCTCGTCTTCCACATACTTCCCATTGCTCCGAAAACCTTGCTTCCCTCACACACTCTCTGTTTTACCTCCATTTCCATACCTCCACTCCTGCTTATCGTTCCTCCTAGATATTTAAAACATTCTACTTGTTCCAATATTTCCCCATCCAGCCTCACATCTAGATTCACCCTATGCTCTCCCCTATTACACACCATTACTTTACTTTTCTTGACGTTCACCTTCAGTTTCCTCCTTCCACAAACCACACCAAACTCTTTGACTACCCACTGCGCTGCAGTTTCTCATCAGAATCCGCCACCAATGCTGTGTCATCAGCAAACAGCAACTGATTCAACTCCCAATCCAATACCATTCTTTCCTACTAAACCCAGTCCTCTTCCCATAGTTCTCCTTTTCACCTCCCTCATCACACCATCCATAAACATATTAAACAGCCATGGTGATATTACACAACCCTGTCGCAAACCTACCTTTACCTCAAACCATTCACTCAACTCACCATTTCCTACTCTAACTGCTTTACATAGCTAACCAAAATCTCACTTAACCCTTTTTACTACCACAAATCCTTCTTAAGTTGCATAAACTCGTCTAAATAGAACTAGAATAACATTTAAATAACGTCGCCGGTACAAAAGGGGTTACAAAAATAAAAATACACAGATTCTCCCCTCAGTGTAGACATATCCCCAGCTGGTGGAAAAACAATAACAGTGTTCTGGGCAGCTGTTTTTCATCAGTTTTGCCGCAAAACACGTTTTTGTTTGTTCCTGGGTGAAATGTATTATGGGGTATATACTGTATATGAGATAAGTAATGCTGGTAACAATAATAAGGCAATGCGTTATAACACACACACACACTTACAAACACACACACACACACAAACACACACACACAAACACACACACCTCACCAGGAAGCTGGAATCACTCCAAGAGTTTGTAACACTCAACGTTGGAGTATCACTAACTCCAATTGTTTCAACTCCAGCATCCACCACCGCCCCAACGTCATCTGCCAACAATCCAACACCTGCAGTAGATACTGCAGCAGATGCTTCTGACGAACCTGAGCCAACATCAAACCAGGACAGCCGCCCTGTTCACCTTAGTCTCTCCCCCACTCCTCGTGCAAGAAGCCTGTTAGCACGAACAGTACCAACCCCTCGCCCCCGTTCTAACCACTCCTCTCCCCGACCTGTACGTAGAGTCCCGCCACCACAGGTTTCCGGATTTACACCAGTGAGGAACGGTGCACGGCCAACGCAGAAAAGGTCTCCTCCACCAGTCACAATGTCAAACAGATTTGAGATATTGGTAGAGATGGAAGACGAACCAGAGGAGACCAGGCTTGTTGGGGATTCCATCCTACGAGGACAGGTCGAAGAGTTCTGCGACAGAGTCCCAAATCAACGAAAAAGATTTTGCATCCCAGGAGCTGGACTGGACGACATTGTGGAAGCCTTCAAAGATACCACAAAGGATGCAAATGAAAATACCCTTTTTGTCATCCATGCTGGTTCAAATGACGTCATGCGCACCAGATCCGAAGAGTTGATGGAGAAATATCGCAAGATGACCCAGCACTACAAAAACAAGTCAAGGAATATCATCATCTCAGGCATTCTCCCCAAGATCGACGCACCTGACAAATTCTACGACAAGGCCTTCAGCACAAATAGCCGACTAAAATATTTGTGTCTGAGGGAAGAAGTTGAATTCATCAACCTCTGGGACAACTTCT
This sequence comes from Lithodes maja, assembly GCA_037953745.1. Taxonomy (NCBI): domain Eukaryota; kingdom Metazoa; phylum Arthropoda; class Malacostraca; order Decapoda; family Lithodidae; genus Lithodes; species Lithodes maja. The sequence goes on from JBAKBP010004029.1 coordinate 129,958, forward strand.
ACAACCAGCCTACTCTGTTCCGCAAGGATGGCACTCATCTAAACCCTGTGGGTTCAGCACGCATGGGTCGTCTCCTACACGAAGCAGTCCGCAGCCATGGATCAAAAAACGCCATCCGAGAAGAAGCAGCAGTGACATAAATCATCCAACGCCAAGAAAAAAACAGAGGCAACCGAGGACCACCAGCGATAAGGACCGAAGACAGCGAGGACCGAGGACAGCCATGAACATAAATGTAGATCCGACAAGAACCAAAAATATTATTAAAGAGCGTTCCATGAGTTCTAAAATAACAAATTTAAAGGTTTTCTATGCAAACGCTCGTAGCATACGCAATACATTTTCAGATTTAGAGGAGCTAGTGTTTACAGAAAATTATGATGTGATTGGCATAACAGAATCTTGGCTCAATACAGAAGATAGAGACTTTTTAGCAGAGTATTCACTTCCCGGTTATGTAATGTTTGAGAAAAGCCGAATAAATCGAAATGGAGGTGGCGTTTTACTTTATATCAAAGAAAGTCTTAACCCTACCCTCTTGTCAAAACCTCAAATTGTGAACGTCGACGCATCTTTTGTGCTAATAAAGAATAATAAAGGTACAAAAATAATACTTGCATTAATATACAGACCTCCAGCTCAATCAGTGCAAACTGACCGAGAAATTTACGAACAAATTGCAGATGTAAGTAACTCACAAGATACCGTAATTTTTGGCGACTTAAATTTACCTGTGACCAAGTGGGGCGATACTCTTACTTCACACTCCGGACATGACTTGTATACGAACTTGCAAGAGAGTTCGCTTTATCAATTTGTTCGAACGCCGACCCGTGGTAATAACGTTCTTGACATTGTACTTGCAACAAAAGAAGAATTAATAGAGAATTTGAATGTTTGTGATGAATTCAGTAACAGCGACCATCGTACGATAACTTTCACTTTAAAGTTTACTAGTAACGAACCAAATAGTAGCATCGAAAAAGTCCCTAATTTCAAGAAAGCAAACTTCCATAAACTTAGAGCTATGTTTAAAGAAACTGACTGGAGCTTTTTAATTCACAATAACGACATAAATACATCTTGGAAGTTATTCAATGCCACTTACCTAAAAGCAGTGCAAGACTGCATACCATCGAAAATACGGCGTCCAGGCCATAATAATAAGCCCAAATGGTGGAATAAAGATATTTCAAACTGCCTGCTTGCTAAAAAATGTGCTAATGATAGATTAAAATCCTCACAAAATGACGAAGAACGGGTGAAATTTGTAGAGCTACGACGCAAAGCCAAAAAGTTAATTAAGCAAAGTAAAAAGACCTTAGAGTTACATATTGCGAATCAAAGTAAAACAAACCCGAAATAATTCTATAGTTATATCAGAAAGAAAAAAGTAGTTACTTCAACTGTTGGACCGTTAGTCGATGAAAATGGAGAATACACCAAAGACGAAGTACAAATGAGTAATGCCCTCAATACCTTCTTTGCATCAGTTTTTACAACAGAAGACCTCAGTGATATCCCTACACCATCGCCGATTCAGATTGATAATTCAGATGTTCTAAGCAATATCACCGTTACAGAGAGAGAAGTATTGAATTGTTTAGATAAACTCAAGGTAAATAAAACGCCTGGACCTGATACAATCTCGCCTAGAGTTCTAAAGGAAGCTAAGGATGAGCTCTCCAAACCACTGACATTACTATTCAATAAATCCTTGCAGTCTGGAACTATGCCCGATCAGTGGAAGCTAGCCAACGTAACACCGATATTAAAAAAAGGCAGCAAATCCCTACCCAGTAACTATCGTCCAATTAGCTTAACCTCAGTTGTATGTAAAATGCTAGAAACGGTCATACGAGACAGACTCGTAAATCACTTAGAGGAAAATAACATACTTAAAGATACTCAACACGGCTTTCGTAAAAAACGTTCCTGTTTAACAAACCTCTTAGACTTCTTCCACGATATCCTCAACCTCTACGATGAGAGTAAAGCTGTAGATATTATATACCTTGATTTTCAAAAGGCCTTTGACAAAGTTCCCCACAAACGTTTACTGCTAAAACTAAAAGCGCATGGCATACAAGACGGTGTGTTGAAATGGATAGAAAATTGGCTCAGCGACAGAAAGCAAAGAGTAGTCATAAACGGTAAGGCATCTAAATGGACCAATGTAAGTAGCGGGGTACCCCAGGGATCGGTACTAGGACCAATTCTCTTTCTAATTTACATCAACGACATAGATGAGGGTTTCACCTGTACAATCTAAAAATTTGCTGACGATACAAAAATTGCAAATAGCGTACTCTCAAAAGAACAAGTTGACGATATGCAACACAATCTAGATAAATTGTCAGGTTGGGCCCAAATTTGGCAAATGAGTTTCAATGCGGATAAATGTAAAGTACTACATATCGGATACCTAAATGAGAAAGCAAACTATTCGATGAATGGCACTCAGCTTAAGAATGTAAACAGAGAAACCGATCTGGGAGTAACAATATCGAGTAACCTAAAACCGAGTCAACAATGTTAAGAAGTTGTTAAGAAGGCAAACAAAATAATTGGCTTTATAGGCAGGTCATTTGAGCATAAATCCAAAGAAGTTATCCTAACCCTTTACAATTCCTTAGTCCGGCCTCTTCTGGAATACTGCGTTCAATCCTGGTGCCCTTATTACCAAAAAGATATAAACAAGCTAGAAAGAGTTCAACGTAGAGTTACCAAAATGATACCTAGCCTAAAGAACAAACCATACGAAGAGCGTCTTAGAGAATTAAATCTATTTCCTTTAACCCAGCGCAGATTAAGAGGTGACTTAATTCAAGTGTTCAAAATCATCAAAGGCATCGACAATATGAACTGTAGTAAGTACTTCACTTTCGACCAATCTAACTACACGCGGGGAAACGGTTGCAAAATTATTGGTAAATCTTTTAACTCACACGAATCTAAGAATTTCTTCTTCAATCGAGTTGTCAACTTGTGGAATGGGCTTCCCCGAAACGTTACAGACTGCATCACCGTTGATTCATTTAAACTCCGCCTAGACAAATATCTCGCATCAAACCCGCGACTGACTGCGTTTGTAAATGAATAACTTTATTTTATCCCCCCCTCAGTTACTAACCCATCTGTCCCCTACTAACTTCCTAATCCTGCCACAGACATTAGTTCCAGGGCAGTAATTCCCTTTCCAATGTTCCCTTACCAACTCTAAACCACTGTTTGGACACTTGATCCTCAGTGTTTTGGAGGACAAGCAACCTAGAAGGGTCACTAGATCTGTTGTTGCTTGATTTCCTTTGTACTCCTTTGTACATATACAAACACACACACACACACACACACGAACAAATACACACACACATACATACACACACACACACACACACACTTACAAACACACACACACAAACACACACACACAAACATATACAAACACACACACACACACACGAACACACACACACACAAACACACACACACACAAACACACACACACACACAAACACACACACACACACAAACACACACACACACACACACACACACACACAAACATATACAAACACACACACACACACACACACACACACACACACACACACACACGAACAAATACCATGCAATACAGTCGGCCAAATAAGTGATGTCTGGGCACCAAGTACATTTTGATCAATAATTGGTATCAGTAATATCCTAAACTTGATTTATTAATTTCGAGTGACATACACATACATGTTCCTACACTTACCCACCCTATTCAACATCTGACAGACATTAATACAGCACAAAGTAAGCCAAACGTAATGACAGCTGAGACATGCCTTATCAGCGCCACCGTACATCCCGCTCCCTGAATAATTCTGGTGTGAGTATACTGGGTTCGAGTCCTTGGAGTGCCACATGTATTGGTTGATTTCATTAAGGGGAGGCAGACCGCTTTTCTGGACCCCCTTCTCCCTAATGTTTATACCCACTAGTTTTGAGATTATAAGACGTTCGGCCCATTAGTTTGGCGATTTTAACACCTTTCGCCCCATTTCGTTGTCAATCTTAAGACCTTTCGTGCCATTTAGGTGTCGATTATTTCCTGGCGAGCGTAAGCGAGCCTGCAGTTTTAAGAGGAACCCGCCTTCGGCCGGGACATTTGTCTACCGACGAAAAATGTAAAAAATTACCTTGAAGGGGGGGAAATATATGTGAATAAATGAATTAAGAGACCAAACAAACAGCCAGACACCCCTTAATTGAGTTTAGAAGTAAAGTTGGCTGGTGACCAAATATGAACTATACCCTATTCATTATAAGTAGGCTAAACATCTTGACCACTAACCTCCATAACTAAAAACACTACTATAGTATTCTAGCTAATATATCTACTATTAAGGGGGGATGGGTTGGTTTTATGGACCACTTTCTCCCTCATGTGTAGCCCCATTAGTTTTCAGATGGTAAGATGTTTGCTCCATTAGTTAATCGATGTTAAGACCTTTCGCCTCATGTCTTCGTCAATATTTAGACGTGTCGTGCTATTTAGGTGTCAATTATTTCCCTGGCGAACGATAGTGAGCCTGTAATGTTGGAAGAACCGGCCTTCGGCCGGGACTTTTTTCTACCGAAAAATGTACAAATTAATCTAGAAGGGGGTTCTATTGGATGTTTTGTGTTTTAAATTTGATGGAGGTCTAGGGAGGAAACTAGACAAATAATGAAGGCATGCAAAAATCGCCCAAAAACTGACCCATCCCCCCTTAACCTCTCCGCGGCGCACAGGGGGTTTTCTACAGGGTAAGACTGTGCGCACCTATGATGATTTGGGGACCTATTGCAAATTTCGATAAAAAGTACCTCATCGTGTAGGGAATGTTTGCGGGCATCGGCCCATATATATTTGACCCCCCAAAAAATGTCTGGGGGGGGGTGGGGGAACGGTCCGTAGTTGAAAAATGTGGAGCGAATGGCACCGCGCGGCTAGATTGTCATCGAGCGGCGAGATTTCCCTGCCGAATATTTACGCGCGCAGGGGATAGAAGGAGAGGGAGGAGGGGGTGGGTTACGGCGTATTATCACGTATATGTCCATTTTTGAGCCCTTTTAGGCTATGTAGAGTATGTATACGTGTGTAGGCCACCCATATAACAATAAATATGCCTCATAGTGACCAAAAATTGCAAAATATAAGGGAATTATAAGAGAATTTTTAGGCGGGAATGAAATGTGTTGGAGGTTTGGCGGCAATTTATGAGCTGAGAGTGTGGTTTACGCCATACATATCACGTATATCTTGTACGTAGAGCACTGTCATGCTATAATACAGACTTGTACGTATGTATACGTGCCATATATCAAAATATATACCGCATATTGACCAATTCATGCGATATTTACGCACATTATCAGAGTTTCTATGCGTGAACCAAGGTGTGAGTGAGCTGTGCTGGGAATGAAAGGGGGAGAGGGTGTGTTACGCCATACATATCACGTAAATCTTGTATTTAGAGCACTGTCATGCTATAATAAAGACGTGTACGTATGTAGGCGTCCCATATAACAAGGAATATACCGCATATAGCCCAATTGATGCGATATTTACGCAAATTGTGAATGTGTTTCTAGCACACGGAAGCCTGAAAGGGTGGGTTGGGGGTGGGTGTGTGGGAGGGAGGGAGGGAGGCATGCAGGGGTGCAGGGAGGGAGTGAGTGAGTCGTCAAGGGAAGGAAGGCAGGCAGATCTCGAGATAGATAACCAGCTGTGTGACAAGTGTGAAGGCGCTCGAGGCGTATGGATGCTTGGGATTTTGAACCTTGTCTTCCAGGTGTCTGGTGTTTCTTGCCACCAAGAGTTTTACAATAACATGAGTCAGGAATGGAGAGAGAGAGAGAGAGATAGATAGAAACTGAGACATGCGTATGTTGTACGTATAAATGGACTTCAGAATTGCATTTTTATGCAAGCAGACATTGCATTTTAGACACATGTGAAGTACCACAGAAACATGTAGGCCATTGACTGTCAATAAAGTACTATATTATAGACCACCAGCGACGGTGGTCAGTAAACACGTGCAGATTGCCTTTTGCGATAAAGGGCTAAATATAGAATGGTGTCTCCTTACACTTGCGAAAGGGTAGATTGCCACCAGAGAAACGTTTACTTATTTATTTCCAAGTAATATGCAATCTAAATGTACATTCGAGACCTACTGCAATTATTTGTATGACAGTCATGACTATGTATAATCCAATATACGCGCGTAGGCGAGACATAAGAAAGCTGGTTGAGCAATTTACGACACCCACACAGTTATTATTCTTTTTTATTTACAATATTATACAATACAAATGTATTTGTGAAGAGTATTTTATCCATTATTGTATTTATACAAATTTTGTTCCCAGACAGAGCTGCTGTGGCTGGTGTAGTAGGGCCTAAAGGGAGCGGCAAGGGTCACCGCTTGACCGTGTGAAAATGAGTGGAGTCGCACTGAGAGGGGCAATTTTGCTGAATGTTTTGGCAATTTTGGACAGAATAAAGTTATATAATTACTAATTCTTGACAGAGACAAACTTTCATAAACCTTGGCATGATATAATTGATAATCCCATCAATTTACAAACGTAAATTGGTGGGATAATTCATTTTTTTTTTTATATTGTCATTTCGATTGTAGACACGAAGTTTTGAGTGATATTTGGTATGAGCTCCTGTGGCATGGTTGGTAAGGTCGCGGACTGGAAAACTCAAAGTGTGCTAGGGTTGTGGGATCGAATCCAGGAGGGGGTTATGGGGAAGGTTTTATATTGTCTAGAACATTTTTGATAATTTTTTTTTTTACAAGATCATGCCATTGTATTCAATAAATATGAAATATTCATAGAATATATCATATTGTAAGAATACAATGACATGACCTTGTGTTTTATTTTTTTTATTATTGTTTTATTTTATTATCTTAGTAGGTTTGACAGGATTTGTTGAAACATATTTATTTTTGTACAATTCATTTGAGGTAAGAAAATAATTATATACACATGACTTTGACTAATAACAAACATATATATTGATATACTAAAAAAATAAGGCATATTACATGTAAATATTTGAAACTTATAAACTAAATAATGAAACATACAATTATATTATGTAAAAGCTATATCACAGGGACATCTTTGGAACTTATACATTATATAATATATATGTTACATTATGAGGTAGCGTGATCAATTAGGTCAGGTCAGGTAAGGTAGGGCGCGAGTCCAGGACAGGGCTGAGCAGGGGGCGAGTCCAGGGCAGGGCTGAGCAGGGGGCGAGTCCAGGGCAGGGCAGTGCAGGGCAGTGCAGGGCAGGGCGGGGCAGGGCGACACTCAAATTTTTTTGAAGGTGTGGTAGTCCCTGAAGCACTCGCCCATGCAGAGTGCAACTTTGCACTCTGCGCACATTGAGGTGACTCTTTTTGGGACATGGGGTTTCCTGACACTGGAGCTGCAGACGACGCACTGCACCTGCCTGTGACGAATGCCAATCACCTCGGTGCCGATCAGGTAGTGTCTTTGGACACCCACCTGCACTCGGTCAGGAACGTGATCCCCACGCCATGCCGTACGTCTGTGAGTGGTGGTGCCATACTTCTCCAGGAGTTGGTATGAGACGTTGTACACGAACTCCCGGAATTTCAGCTTCTGGTTTGGGGACATATCCTTCTTTACCAACCACAAGTTGTAGGCGTTGAGCATCGTGATATCAACTAGGTGGAGGAAGAGCTTGTGATACCACTTCACAGTCTTCCTCAGACACTCAACGCCTGACAGCTGACAGTCAGACTTGTCCACCAGGCGCATGTTCTTAGTGTAGTCCACTACCATGTCGGGCTTGTAGATGGTCTTCCTGGTTCTGTAGTGGATTTTGCCAGAATCCACCTGGGCACCTGTGTGGACGGTGGAAAGCAGGTGGACGTCTCGCTTGTCCTTCCACTTCAGGGCTATCACTTTCCCACACTTCTCGAGCTGCTTGTACTTCTGCCCCTTTCGTCGCCTTCTTCGAACATGCCTCTCGCGGTGTTCCTGGGCCAGGTCGTCTTCTGAAGGTGTGTCACTGGAGGAGGCATCTGTGAGAGGAATGACATCACCTGTGAATTTTGGCATAAACTTTCTTGTCTTTCTGACAGTCCCACATGACCCCGTTTGGTTGTCATGAAGAAACTGGCAGAGAGCAGGAGAAGTATACCAGTTGTCAGTGTAGATGATGTGGCCTTTGCCCAGGTAAGGTGCCAACATTTTCCTGACGATGGCACCTGACATGCCCATGGGGTCATTGGCAGCGGCTTTCGGGATGTCAATGTCAGTGCCTGTGTACACGATCATGTCAAGCACTATTCCAGTTTCGCAGTCACACAAAACGAAGAGCTTGATTCCGAACCTATGCCTTTTCAAGGGGATATACTGTTTGAACACAAGACGTCCTTTGAAGAGCACGAGCGACTCGTCAATCACCAAATTGAGGAAGGGGTAAAAGTATTTCCTAAACCTCTCCAACAACATGGTGAACACAGTCCGAACTTTCCATATCCTGTCAATCCTGTTAGGATTTTCGTTGTCTGCAAAGTGCATAAATCTTAGCAGCAACAAAAATCTGTCACGAGTCATGAACTTATTGAAAGTTGGGGTGGCGATGAAAGGGTCGTGCTTCCAGTAGTGTTGCAACACATGCTTCTTGATCAGAGGTATGAGGAACAACAAGGCAAAGAACGTCATAAATTCTTCAACAGTCGTATCCACCCAGCCTCGTATTCTCGCTTTTGGAGAAAGGACGTCCAATCGGCCAAACACCCACCTGTAGTAGGCGTTTGTTTGGGCAACGATGAACGTCATTACCTCAAAATCGAAAAAAGCGAGGAAGAAGTCGCTTTCGTTCGCGTGCTCGTCACAGGGCCAGTCGTCAGTTGTACCTGACGTCCCAGGATTGAACTGGGGCACGTCAGGTACAAAATTGACCCCGTCAGACCAATCGAACGTAGGCAAGCCAGGGATCGGAATGTCGTCTGCGTCTGCTTCATCGTCTGAAATATCGCTTCCATGGTCGCGATACAGCACATTATCATCATCACCCTCCTCTTCACTGGACAGACGATGACCTTCCTCGTTTTCGTCGCCGACGTCCGACTCACTCCCACTGTCCACTCCCAAATCCCCCCACCCTTGGTCCCGTGCTTGGTCTTCGTCGTCAAAACCTTGACTGCCAATGTCCTGTAAATCACCATCAAACAGCAGGGCGGCATATTTGGATGGTGTCAGAGTTTTCCGGGTAATTTTGCCACGCGAGGGTGTCTGATGGACAGGGACAGCAGAGGTGGCGGTAGGGGCGGCGGTAGGGGCGGCGGCAGAGGCGGCGGCAGAGGCGGCGGCCGAGGCGGCGGCAGGGGCAGCAGTGGTGCGTGGCCTTGATGGGAAGATGATGGTGGTGCCTGTCGCCCTTCTCTCTGTTCCTTGGGCAGGGGCGGCAGGGGCGGCAGGGGCGGCAGGGGCAGCAGGGCCACCAGGGAAAGCAGGGCCAGCAGTCGCTTTCCCTCTCCCTTTCCCCTTCCCCTTCCCCTTCCCCTTCCCCTTCCCCTTCCCTGTTCCTTGGGCAGGGGCGGCAGGGGCAGCAGGGGTGGCAGGGGCAGCAGGGGCGGCAGCGGCAGCCGGGCCAGGGGCGGCGGCTGGTGGTGGTGGTGGTGGTAGGGGCACTGTGGCTGGCGTACGGGATCTTTTCCCTACGCCCGTGCCTTTAATTTTTCCTGCCCCTGCAGGTTTTGCAGCCCTAGGGCGGCCTCCTGCATCGCTGGCAGGGGCAGCAGGGGCGGCAGCGGCAGTCGGGCCAGGGGCGGCGGCGGCAGCCGGGCCAGGGGCGGCGGCTGGTGGTGGTGGTGGTGGTGGTGGTAGGGGCACTGTGGCTGGCGTACGGGATCTTTTCCCTACGCCCGTGCCTTTAATTTTTCCTGCCCCCGCAGGTTCTGCAGCCCTAGGGCGGCCTCCTGCGTCGCTGGTACCGGTGGCAGGGGTGGCAGGGGTGGCAGTGGTGGTAGTGGTGGTGGTAGTGGTTGTTGCAGTGGCCTGGGTCGTGGTGGCAGAGTGTCACGAAAGACCAATGACCTCTGTGCCATTGCCCTGCTTGCACGTGTTTTCCGTGCTTTGGGTGCTGGTGTTTCGTCCTCCGAGCTGTAGGGCGTGTCGTACTGGTAGCTAGAGTCTTTGGCAGCCATCCTCTGCCTTCCACGGCGGCTAACACCACCAGAAGAAGGGCTGGTTGTGTCATCAGGGAGCGAGCGTGAGGGACGTGTGGGCTCCATGACTAGTGCTTGGTTACTGGCGCGGTGGTGCTTGCACGAGTGCGGGGAGAGGGTTTTGCGGGGTGGTATCGAGAGTTGACACGTAGTACTATATCCACACCAATTTTCAGCCGTCTGACTATTAACGCGCGGTTTTGGTACGCGTTCAAAAGCGTTACTCCAGAGAGTCTTCCCGCAGTCCGCCGGGGGAACTCTTAAGAGTCTTCCCGCAGCTCCCGGGTTAATGAAGATTCAACAAGGGAATTGGTGTGGAATTATACAGCCCATTTGCTCTAGCCCTCTTTTAGTTATCGAGATTAGGGTTCAGGGTTTCTGGCCTACATATTTTGAATGGACTATAGGCTATATCAGCAACAATGATCTCCTATAGGCGTACAGTCGCGCTAATAAGTCATGTCTCAGCTGTCATTACGTTTGGCTTGCTCTGCACTGTAATTAATGTCTGTCAGATCTTGAATAGAGTGGGTAAGTGTAGGAACATGTTTGTATATCTCACTCGTAATGAATAAATCAAGTTTAGATATTGCTGATACCGATTATTATTGATCAACATATACTTGGTGCACTTACCCATCCTATTTAACATCTGACAGACATTAATACAGCACAGAACAAGCTAAACGTAATGACAGCTGGGACATGACTTATTAGGCCGACTGTACATCATTCTAATTGTTGACATCAATGACTAATTTCTCCTAAGTTTCGGAATCTAAATTACCTCAACGAAAATAATACATCCATGAATTGTATTATTTATCCTTTCAAGATTCAATTGCGTATTTCGTCTCTGTTTTCTGGCAATCATTGGACGATTATATTCAGATTAGGAAGGGTATAATTATTATGACACTCGGAGGGTTACTCGAGGTAGTATTTTCCCTTGTGGTTCCCACAGATCCTTCCTAAACTGTATAATGATCGCCAGAATAGACTGTCAAAGTTTGTCATAATTGTCAAGGGGTTAAACCCATTCAGTACCGGTGACGTCCTTCTTATTATGTTCTGGCAACGATCAAATTATTTTATTCAGTTTAGGAAGGACGTCTACCAATTTAATGGCTACAAACTATCTCAATTCATCGGCTTAGCTACCATACATCCTTCCTAAGCTTCATAAAATCGCCTACATATAGCTGAAATCAACTATATAATGACGTTGCCGGTACTGAATGCGTTGATATAGACAACTCATTATATAGTTCCAGATATATTACTGTATATACACCATAGTATAGATACCTCCATAATATATTCCCAGATATAGTATATATATACTATAATATACAGTAGATACATCCATAATATATTCCCAGATATAGTATATATATATACCATAATATACAGTAGATACCTCCATAATATATTCCCAAATATAGTATATATATATATATATATATACCATAATATACAGTAGATACCTCCATAATATATTCCCAGATATAGTATATATATACCATAATATACAGTAGATACCTCCATAATATACAGTAGATACCTCCATAATATATTCCCAGATATAATATATATACCATAATATAGATACCTCCATAATATATTCCCAGATATAGTATATATATACCATAATAGAGATACCTCCATAATAGAGATACCTCCATAATATAGATACCTCCATAATATATTCCCAGATATAGTATAATTATATATACCATAATATAGATACCTCCATAATATATTCCCAGATATAATATAATTATATACCATAATATAGTCGCTCCATAATATATTCCTAGATATATTATATATACCATAATATAGATATCCCCTTTATTTCCAGATATATTATATACGCCATAATATAGACACCCGCTTTTTTCCCCAAAGATAATATATACGCCATAATATAGACACCCCCTAATATATTCCCAGATATTATATACACCATAATATAGACACCCCCTAATATATTCCCAGATATTATATACGCCATAATATAGACACCCCCTAATATATTCCCAGACATATTATATACGCCATAATATAGACACCCCCTAATATATTCTCAGACATATTATATACGCCATAATATAGACACCCCCTAATATATTCTCAGACATATTATATACGCCATAATATAGACACCCCCTAATATATTCCCAGACATATTATATACGCCATAATATAGACACCCCCTAATATATTCCCAGATATATTATATACACCATAATATAGACACCCCCTAATATATTCCCAGACATATTATATACGCCATAATATAGACACCCCCTAATATATTCCCAGATATATTATATACGCCATAATATAGACACCCCCTAATATATTCCCAGATATATTATATACACCATAATATAGACACCCCCTAATATATTCCCAGATATATTATATACACCATAATATAGACACCCCCTAATATATTCCCAGACATATTATATACGCCATAATATAGACACCCCCTAATATATTCCCAGATATATTATATACGCCATAATATAGACACCCCCTAATATATTCCCAGATATATTATATACACCATAATATAGACACCCCCTAATATATTCCCAGATATATTATATTCGCCATAATATATCAG